>JBBMJZ010000002.1:10750097-10766325 GCA_037833815.1 Zingiber zerumbet
CTTTATCGGACTCATCATTGCAAAGGGCAACGAGCTAGAGTAAGAATAAGAAGTTGAAACCCTAAAGTCAACAAGTCAAAGATTTTATCTACGGAGCTCAACTTCAAGATAAATTTTTGAGATGGACTCGGATATGATACTAGAGTGCCTCCACTATTCATATCGACAAGCTTCGGTCTTTCGAAATCAAGGATAGAAAATTTATTGATGATGGAGATAGAGCAATGGTTTGCTCTAATAGAGGGGTTTCAATCTCCAATGGATGACAAAGGAAAAATCCTTAAGAAGAGCAATTGGAACGAGGAACAAATCAAGAGATGCGAGGACAACGACAAAGTAATCAAATTATTCGTTAACTTATTGCCAAGTAATATTTTGAGCCAAATTAGAGATTATGAAGATGCCAAGGAACTATTGAGCAAATTGGTGAAGTTCCATGAAGATCCATCCTCAATTGAGAGCAACGACAAAGGCAAAGAGAGAAACTCTTTGTTTCATGTACATAAGGATTTGGAGGTTGAGAGATGCTCAACATCCGAGAATGAAAATGAAAAGGCATCCACCTCAAGGATTGAGGGGGGAGTGTAGATCATTGGCCCTAAAGCAAGAAGAAGCCTTTACATCCCGATCGAATGAAGAAAGTGTCACTACTATATGTGAAGGTATAACAATTTCAATTTGTAAAAATAAAGATCATATTATTTGCTTTGAGTGTAGGGAAAAAGGATATTACAAGAGTAAGTGTCTTAATTTGGTCAAGAAAAAGGCTCAAGTGGTACCCAAGGCAAAGGAAAAGTCAAAGAAGACACAAGCCTTGGTGCAAAAAGGCAAAGAGCATATTCGATGCTTCTCTTGTAAGCAAAAGGGTCACTACCTGAATCAATGTCCTAGGCGAAGGATTACAATCAAGAGCCAAGGAGGAAGCTCAATACAAGGGAGAGCTCTTAATGCAATTCCTTTAAGAAATGATAAAAAGTATGCTAGAAATAATTTATATTATTTTAATGCTATTTATCATGAAAATTGGAAACATGATAGGATTAAAGAAAATATATACCTTATCATGCAAGAACTACCATACATTAAGGATAGGGAGGTAGAAAATGATTTAGTTATGAAATCTAAGAAAAATAGATATATGCCAAAAAAAATAAAAATTCTCAAAAGATAAATGAAAAATCTAAATTTGAGGATTTATGGAAGTAAAATCAAGTATTGAGGTCAAGATTTGAAAAATTAGAGAGAACCCTTAGAAAATGACAAAGGAAGAAAAGGGTTCAAGAATAAAAACCTAGGTCAAAATAGGCAAAAACCATCAAATGGTAGGAGGAGTTTGTGATACAAACCAAAAGCCAAGAAGGATGTGTCCTCATACCATAGAGTTCTATATAGTTATAAAACTTATCCTAGGTTTAAGAGTCAAGTCAAAGTTACAAGGGAAGTTATCCTTAGAGTTGGCTTTGAAAAAACTAGTGGGATTAAGGCTTCAAAGAAGCCTAGGAAAATCATTAGGAAGGTTTCTAGAAAAGTTATCCCTAGTCAGTATCTAGCAAACCCAAGGAGCATCAATAAATTTTGAGTTCCTATGAGTGTGTTTTCTATATCCTAGATGGGTTTAGAGGATGTCAACCCTAATTGGAAGGGTAGTTAACCTAACTATGAAAAAGTTTGCATCTTAGGGCTTTTTCAAGGTGTTGTGACACTTTTAAAATGAAATTTTAATTTTTACTCTTAAAGAGTAAATGTGTCAATTAAAATATTTGAGGAATTTAGCTTAATTAAATTGACACGACTAAGATAGAAGGCAAAATGTACTAAATTAGGATTTTAATACATTTAACGAAAAAGGGGGCTTTTAGGTCAAATTAGGCTTAACTTAGCAAAAATGGATTAAGGACAAAACTTAGATAAAAATCTAGGTATTTTTATTTATGCTAAATTGTCATGCTTTACTTGTCCTATCACATGCCATGCTATCATGGCATCATGTTTGATACTCATATTTCATTATGAAAAATGTCATAATATTTTTTATATATCTCATACATGCATCATTTCATTTATGATGGATTTAGAGTGTATTTTCGGAATGTATGCATGTGATGTATGTCATTGATCATTTTCATGCATTATTTTAATTTCTTGTGATTAAAGATAATGACATTAATTATCAAATGTCATCATATGTGGATGATCACAATTTAAAATGCCTAGTTAGAAATGCATGATCCATATTAAAGAAAATCAATATCTACATCTCACAAGGACAATTTTGGCTTGTATGTGTTTTGATACATATAAATATAAGTGAGATATTAGAAGGATAAACAAAACTCAAAATATTGATTTAGTGTATCTATTTGAGTTTTAGTTTTATCAAAACACAGATTATGTATTATCCAATCATGGGGAAAGCAAGTGTTCAAGTCATGTGCATTTAGCCCAAAGATCATGGTTGGAAATTAGTTTTGAAAAATGATTTCAAAAATATTTTTTGAAACCTTGGTGAAGACTATTTGTTGATAGCAATGACCATTGAATAGTTAGACATAAACTTGAGAGAAATATTGAAGTTTTCAATGGTTTTTAATTACGTGTCGATCTTTAAAAATGGGGGTTATTTGTATAAAAAAATATTTTTTCCTGATAGTATATGAAATAAGTAATGTCTACTCAAAGTTTCATGACTTTTGGAATTTTATAAAATTAATTATATATTTCTAAAATTCGATCTGAAATCAAAATCATAAATTTAGTTATGGTAATCGATTGGATCAATCGATTACCACACCCCAATCGATAGGGTAATCGATTGGAGTGAATTTTTGAAAGCACAAAATCTCGCAGAATCGATCAAGTGATTGATTAAGAGGTACTAATCGATTAGGACAATCGATAAGTATTTAAGAGAAGTTTTTTTTATGAAAACAAGAACAAAATGGTTAAGGAAGACAAACTTAGAATTTAGGAGGAGGTTTAGTTTCAAAGTTAAAGTTCAAACCTCAAAACTTTAATTTTGGATTTCTTAAAGCTTTAGGAATTCTAAATGAGTTACTCAGCGGAATAAAGAAAACAAAAAATAACGCTAACATAGATGGTTTTACTTGGTTCGAAGCCTGTGATGACTCCTACTCCAAGTCCCGTGATCATCAATCACCTTCATATATTGGACAATCACTATTAGTTCGAACAATAAGTTACAAATACTGAGTACAAGAACTAAAATTAATTGTTACTGACAACCAAAAAGGAATTTGAGATCTCTCATTCTTTAAAGTTCGGAGCAGCCTTTCGTTGTCATCGAAGCCTTTTTACAGTGGCACGCAAAAATGAAACTTATAGCAGATGATGTTTTGAAGCTGCTCGTCGAAGGCCCTTATATAAGCCCATTCTGGGCGCCTGGAACCCCTCCGGGTGCCTAGACCGCTGCTGACATGGTGATCTCTCGTCGAAACTTCAACCATGAAGTTTATCCATTTCCGAGCGTCTAGACTGTTGACGTGGGCTCGGCCAGTCAACGCGCTCCAACTTAGCTTCAGGATAATTTTTCTAGTCTGGGCACCTGGACCAGCTCCAGGTGCCCGGACCCTCCAGGTGCCCGGACCCTCCGGGTGCCTACAACCCCCCGGTCAGGCTGGTTCGCACGCTCAAACTAGCTCCGGGTGCCCGGATCCCTTCAGGGCACCCACCCTCTTTTCAACCTTTAAATCCCTATAAAAAGGAGTTAGTTCAGGTAAATAACAACATATTTATCCTGTAAAATAAAGTTAGCACGACATTAATAAGATAGGAGTAGTAATTAGATCCTGTCTCCTCAAGACCAGGGTCTAGTCAAGGTCTTAGCTTAGATTTTTCAAATGGACCTAAGCTAGACCGACGCCTACAGTTCCCTTAACTAGGAACGCGTCTTCACTGGATCTCTCCTCTAGCTAGTTTCTTACTTCTTACTTACCAATTACAGTCGCTTAACTTGCCTTTGACCCACCAGGTCTTCTCGCCAGTTGGCAGGTCCACAGATTCAACTAGATTTCGGCCGGTTATCAGGTCCAGTAGACCCAATCAAACTTTCTGCCAGATATCGGGTCCCGCGGACCTATTTGACTTTGTATCAGATCTCGCGGACCTAACTAGATTTCAGCCTAGTGTCAGGTCCTTCAGATTTGTCAATTTCTACACACTTGGTAAAACAATTAACTCACAAAATACTCTAACTTTAATCCACTTGTCATTCATTAAAACCTGAGTTAGATCATTAGTGCAAATTGCACCAATATGTCAAAGGAAAAAAATGTGGGGTTTAATTTAGAAACTCACATTCATGCTTCGAGCAAGGGATGAAATTAGAGTTGGGAAACTATGGGTTAGCCTAACTTAAACGTATTATCAAATATCAAAAAGGAAGAGATTGTCGGTGTGATTGTCCCTTGGTTAAAGTTGACCAGTTTGACTCAAGCTTGAGTTTTGATATTTAACAATATATGGAGCTTAGAAATGTAATTGTCGATTTGGGAGATTATTGGTATAATTCTCCACGATCAAAGGTTAACCAGTTTGATATAAGAGTAGTCAAGTAGGTCAAGGTTGATGGATACTTGACTGGGAAAGCCCTAACTAAAAGGTAGGCAAGGGTAAGACCAACAGGATGGTTGGTAGAAGAAGAAAAACCAAGTGGATCATGGAGGACCGGACACTTGGTGTGAGAAAGTCATGATGAGTGAAGTTAGACAATTTGAAAGTCCTTGTGAGTGAAGTCACCTAGCTGGAAAGTCCTAGTGAATGAAGTTATGTAGTGAGGAAATTTCAGTGAGTGAAACTAGGTGGTGAAATGTCCTAGTGAGTGAAGTCATACATTGAAAAATCTAGACGGGTTAAAGGTTAACTGGATACCTGATGTTTGGAAGTCCAAGTGAGTCATGGAGGACCGAACACTTAACACAAGGAGAAAAGTCTAAGTGGGTCAAAGGATTGATCGGACACTTAGTGAAGAAGTCCCAACAAGTCATGGTTGACCTAATATTGGGCAAGAGAACCCTAGACTAGGATTAAGCAAGTTAGGGTTGGGTAATCAATTGGGGCAATCAATTGGCCCTAATCTAATCGATTAGATAATCGATTAGGAGGTTCTTGCGAGAACACGAAAAGGGTCGAATTGATTGGCCAATCAATTGAGCAGAGCCTAATCGATTGGACCAATCGATTAGGGCCAAGAGATTCGTGAAGAGAAATTCATGAAAACAAGGCTGAATTGATTGGTCCAATCGATTTAGCCATTTCTAATTGATTGGATCAATTGATTAAAAAGTCTTTATCGTGAGAAAAGGGTATCGATTGAGGCAATCGATTAAGAAGGCTTAATCGATTGGCTAATCGATTAAGGTCTTTTTGTGAGTGAATAGAGGGTTATAGAATTGATTGGGTAATCAATTAAGGCTCTCTAAATCAATTGAGATGGCTTACCAATTGATTAGGGTTTGAAAAAAGAGTCGTTCTACAGGTGTTGGATGGTCGAATGATGTGACAGTCGATTAGGGAAAAGTTGAATCGATTGGGTGGCATCGAAGAACCCAAGAAAAGGGTTTATGTGGACATTTTGAACGACTCTTGCTCACAACAACTCAACCACACACAACAAGCTCTTGGAGACTTAGAGTGAAGTGCTGGTGCATTTCCAAATTGTTCAAGAGGTGGTTTCAAGCAAGAAGAGAGCAAGCTAGAGTTTCATTGTTGTAATCTTATAAGATTTCATTTGTATTAGCTTCTCATTCTTTTTTTCTTGTATTTCTTTGTATGTGAGCTTGTACGAAACTTCTCTGTCTTCGGATTATTTTTTAAAATAAGTGTTTTCATAGTGTAGATGTGTGCACTGTGTGGATCTTTGGATTAGTCATCTCAAGGAGGTGGATACTAAGTAAATTCTTGTGTTAGCATTGAAGAGTTGTTCATTTCAAGTATTCTACTGTAAGATCATCTTCATTGAAGTGAGTGAGCTATTCACCGACCCCCCCCCCCCCAGCTCCTCTTGGTCCCAACAAAGTTAATGCAAGGATATATATTAGAGAGTATGTATTAAATTTTCTTACTATGAGAATGTTTCATAAATTGTTATATAAGTATCATAAATATTATCATTATAACTATTAGTATAAATAGTCCTTTAACCTGAAGTCACTACGGTTCTCTACATAAGGAGTTGATTATAACAGGGTTGATTATAAAGTCATTCACTGGATGTGCAATGAGTTATATAGAGGAATGTGAGTGATGTAGACGGAATTTGTCCATTCTATATAGCGGAAGTAATGTTTGTGGCCCCTTGATTAAATATAGCTATTAAATGTATTATCATGTTTAAATAAGTCAGTATGAGATATTGAGTTTATTCAGTTAAATAAGCCTACTTAGAGATCAAGAAACATATAAATTGATAAGAGGAAGACACGATCTATGTCTCGTAAATCAATCTAGATATTATGGACAAAATGACTAAGTTATACAATAAAATAGTCATAGACAGGTTAAATTGAATCTAGAATATTCTCATTATTTGGGTAGCTATAATGCATTGCTAGATGTCACTCATTACTTATATCTTTAAAATGTGATTTTAGAGTCACGACCAACGTTATGAGAACCTATTGGGTCACACACAAAGAGTACATCAATTTTAGAGTTTGTTTTATTTTATTCATACTAAAATAAAGTGAGTCTGAAATTTATTTCAAATATTAAACTTGTTAGATTAATGGTTTAATCTAATTGGATCTTATTGGATTACTGGAATAATCTAATTGAATCTTAAATTTATTAGATTAATGAGTTAATCTAATTGGATTTGATTGGATTATTGGGTTAATCTAATTAGATCTTAAACTTGTTAGATTAATGATTAATCTAATATTTATTTTAGTTTTTTGAACGAACTCAAACCAAATAAAGCCCACCTTATATGCCCATATTTTATTTTGGATAGGCAACAAAATGAAAAGGTCTTATTAGATAACACTTTGAGGCTGAGTACAAACACAATCTTATCTGATAAGATCGTGTCAACCCAAAAAGTTGGGATTTTTTATCTCACCTTAAATTGTGGTTAGCCCTACGGTGTGGATACGAAATACTCCAATCATTCTCTTGAGACGGTCGACAGCTGTAGTGTCTAAAATACATTTACATAAATCATATGTCTGATAACATTAAATATGCTAAAGTAATTTGAATAAATGACTTAGGTAAATTAATTATGATTCTAAACCTTGTATGCATTTGCAAACTAATGGTTATTTCGTCCTTGAAATCAAATTTTAATAAAGATGGGGATCTTGTTGTAAAAGTGCTCCCTACATTTAAATCAGACTTAAATTGGGCCTAACTGATCCCTCACCATATAATACCCAAACCCTAAGTCTAGAAGGGGACTAACGAAGGGTTTTCGTGTGTGTGTGTGTGTGTGTGGGGGGGGGGGGGACGGCGCTGGATTTTTGGGATGTTTTTCTTTGAAAAAGCATGTTCTAAACCATTTTTTTATCTCACCATTCCATTTACATGGGTAGTAGTATGATGCATGATAGTAGGAGGCATTGCAAGAGGAATGGTATATTGATAAATAAAGGTAGTGTTCTTGAAAGTTCTTGCGTGAGTTTCTTTTCTTGGATTTTTGCTATGAATTTTGCTGTGTTTTCTGGATTGCTGGAAATTTCTGGGTTTCTAGCTTTTTGCTGTGAACTTTGCTGCGTTTCTTTGGATTGCTAAATTTTCTAGGGTTCTAGATTTCTGCTATGAATTTTGTTGTTTTTCTGGATTGTTAGAAATTTCTAGGTTTTTGGCTTTCTGCTGTGAACTTCGTTGTGTTTTTCTAGATTTCTAGATTTTTTAGGGTTTTGGATTTCTACTATGAATTTTGTTGCATTTTCTGGATTGCTAAAAATTTATAGGTTTCTGGCTTTCTGTTGGGAACTTTGCTGCATTTTTCTAAATTGATGGATTTTCTGGGGTTCTGGATTTCCACTGTGAATTATGCTGTATTTTCTAGATTGCTGAAAATTTTTGAGTTCCTGGCTTTCTATTATGAACTTCATTGCATTTTTCTATATTGCTGGATTTTCTAGGGTTCTAGATTTATGTTGTGAAATTTGCTACGTTTCTGGATTGTTGGAAATTTTTGGGTTTCTAGCTTTCTGCTGTGAACTTTGCTTTCCTGGATTGATGGATTTTCTAGGGTTCTAGATTTCTGCTGTGATTTCCTGACAATTTTCAAGATTTTCTAGACTTTTTGAGGTCCTACTATGATTTTTGTGTTGTCTTAGTTGCCGCATTTTTTTCTGGACTTTATGAATTTTTTGATGCGTTTATTTGGATTCGGCGAGAGGAGAAATTGGACCCGAACTTTGTTTCTTTAGGGGGTGTACGGGTTGTGACAAGAGGTGGTGAGGAATCCATCAAAAACGGGGGCAGTGAACTCACAAGAGGAGAGGGATCCGTCAAAAATAGGAGCGAAAAACACCTAAAAGGAAGAGGAATTAGTCGATTATGGAAACGGTATTCCTACATGACCATGGTCAAAGGGATTTGATGAAACTTATGAATAGTAGAGGTAAGGATGTCTGTAGGCATAAAATTACTATAAAGGTTTTAGATTAAGGTGACTACCATTAAATTAAGTTCACTAGATTTACAAAAAAAATTGTAAGCACATAGAAGTAGATGTTTATGTGCTAATATTATTTTTTCAATTATGAATGTCTAGAAGGATGGGTGTATATGCATATTTTGTGAATGATAAATGTTTAGGAATGAATGTATGCTTGCGTGATTGAAGTGTTGGTTTGGATGTGCTGAGTTCCAAGACTCATTCATTTTTTTTTATGATTGGTTACAGGTAGGGAGGGTGTTGAGCCAAGGGGCTCTGCTGCTTGAATGGATTTCAGACCATGGCAGTACACTCCTGAAGACCTTTAATTTCTGCTTAAGTCTAGAAAGAATAAATTCTTAGGGAAAGGATTCGAACAAATTTATTTGGGGTTTAAATTTCTGGTTGTTTCTTTGATGTTAGTTTCATATGCTTGAGTAGGGTAATGTAAGACTTAAGTTGAGTTGGTGAGATGCATTGGTATAGTTATTTAAATTCTATTTTATCGAGGTTTTGCATTTGAAAAAAAAAAATGAGCGTCGTTTTAATGACTATGCTTATGTGGATATCATAGGGGCGTGAACATTCTGTTCCTGCTTAAATCAGCTTAATTCTCCATATTCACAAAAGTTGTGTGCATCAAAGAGGTAACTTTTCACACCAACAATTAAATTTGAATTGTATGGATCTCTGTTTGATTTTTTTTCCGCTGTGTTTTATGTTTAATTTCACACAGAACCCAACATCATCTATCCTTCTTTATCTTCCTGTAGCTCTAGCTTCATACCTTAAGCAAACTTTAGGACAGCCTCATCCTCCTTCATCGGTGACATTCGGAGAGTTCGCACATTGGACCGCTCATTGACTGGTAGCTTGACCATTCACGGTATTTGACCAGAACACCCTACTTTAATCTCTCAACGAGTCAGCCTAATCCCTCAATCTCAACCCAATCAAATATCATTTGTAAAATAGAAAAGTTGAATTGGTGTTGTAAAACTAACTAGGAGTGGTATACCGAAATTTACAGAAATTTATATCATATATAGTATAACCATACCGAAATATTCGGTATATAAAAAAATCATAGCGATACCATGCTGAAATATTCGGTATAGTTAAATCCTATATCATTTAGAGTAAAATTTTAATATCAGTACGATGTACCAAAAATTTTAAGATAAATATTATACTGATATGATATCGATATCATAAAATTTGACATGATATAATAACCAAAATTTTTGATATACAATTAAATTGATATGATTCGGTATGATAAGATATGTGCGGGTATATCACAAATTTAGGTATTTTCACAAAGAATTTGTTTTTTAATCTAAACCCTAAGCCTTATACTCTATCTTTCTATAGTAGAAAAAACAGGGGCGTTCATTGCATCTTCCTTCCCTGCAACGGATGAAGTGATCATACTATCTGTGATTGTTTTCGACATCTTGTTTCCATTTTCACGGCGCAAAGGCGAAAGAGAAGGTTGAATTCTCATGTCAATTGCTTCCTTCAAGTAGTCCGCAGTCCTCACTTCTTGCGCCAGAGAACAAGAGCAGCAGCAGAGCCACCCGAAACAATCTGCAACATCCGGCTGCTTGCAGTAGTAGAGCTTCTTAGTCTGAGGGAGGTTGAACTTCTTCCTCATCTGGATCCTCCAAAATCCTCCGTACAGCAATCCGAGAAAGCAGAGCAAGCAGCCGGCGATCGCCAGCGCTTCGCGAGCCGTCTCGTTGTCGACGTTGACAGCCGCCATGTTGAAGATGAACAGCGGCGCAAAGCAGAAGAGGAGGAAGGTGGCTACGTGAACGTACATGTTTCCGAATCCTAGTCTGTTCATGTTCCACCCGAAGACGCAGCAGCTGCAGAAAACCGAGAGGTACGCCACCGAAATGTCGTCCCAGAAATCGAACAGCCCTCCGGCCCACTGCGGGTTGTTGCTGGCCTCCGTAGCCAAGGGGGAGCGCCGCTCTTCCAGCGGTCGCAGGGGGAGATAAGTTTGCCTCTGGTTGCCATTGCTGCCGTCTTTGGATTCCTCTGTTTCGCCTTCGTACTCCCTTCCGAGAGGACTCAGCGTGCTGTACAGCCCTGCGACCGCCGTCGCGCCGATCGCGGCGGAGAGGCAGAGGCCCACTCCGACCGCGGGGCGGGCCGATCTCCTATAGCCCAGGTTGAGAGCGCACAGCGCGTACTGAGCGAAGCAGTTGAGGTGGAGCAGCAGCAGCACAGCCAGCATGTGCATCCTCTCGTTGGGCTTCTGCGTTCCGTTCCTGCAGTAGAGCTTCCGCAGCCGCGCCGCGTCCGCTGGCTCCCACCGGATCAGGAGCGCGAGGTGGTGGAAGCGCCTCGGGTGCTGGTAGAGGCACATGAGCGTGAACAGGGCGTTGAGGATTTGGTTGTTCACTTCGAACCAGACGTCCCTCGTGGACTTCCTCGGCAAGGCGGCGTTCAACATTCCGGTCATGACCAAGAACAACAGAGCGCCGGAGACGATGACGCAGGCCGTCCAAAGGAAAAGGGCCATGTTCATCGGCTCCTTGATCCACGCCCTGAAGGCCTCGAACGAAGTGGTCCAGTCGAGCTTGTTCGCGAAGGGAACACGAAACTGGCGAGACGATCTCGGATCGATCGGCGAAGGCGATGGATCCGCGAGGCCGAGAAGTGTTCTTCTGGAGGTGTTGATGTCAAGAACAAACTGATCATTTGGAGCGCCGCCCATTTCTTCCTTGATTTCTGTTCTTCTTTCGCCACTTCGCATCGGATTCATCATCTTAAACTGATGAACAGCACCATATCGCCATGGTTAAGGAAGATTGCAAACGAGAAAGAAAGAAAAGCACATATTTATGATTCAAAACAAACCTGCGAAGAAGAAGAAGAAGTGGAAATTGGAGCTTCTCTTCTTGTTGTTCTTTACGTTTATCGTCAGACGCAGGAAATCGGAAGAAGGCGAATGGGTGGAAATGGAGAGATGGCGTGTGCGTGGAAGAGAACGACTAGGAACGGGTGATCTGCTCTAAAAAGTAGAAATCGGCTGGCCGGTCTCCATATTTGACCCACATAGAAACTTCTTCAACATTTGAATTCTTCCTTCTTAGGCATCTCCAATTAAATATTTAGAGAGAATATTTTTTTAAATATTTCCCCCTTAAATATTCTCACCGGTTATAGAATAATTTCTTTTTTTATAGGGCTCATTAAAAATGGGCTATCTTTTTTTTAATTTAATTAATATTTTAGATCTTTCTAGAGAAAAAAATAAAAAAAATAAAAAAGGGGCTACCATACTTGTGAGAATGAGATATTTGAAGGTGAGACCGTTACTGAAATATTTTATTATAAAATTTGAGATATTTAAAGAATAATGTGAAAGGGAAACACCCTTAAAAAAATATTCATTTCACTCCTTGTAATTCTTGTTTTCATTAGAAGACATCCTTTTGATAGGGTTATAAATAAATTAAATATTCCTAAGTATATTTTACATTTAGCTCAATAAGATTTTATTTATATTTATTTTAATATATAATAATTAATTAAATGAATAAATTTAACTTATTTATTAATATATATATATATATATATATATATATATAATTTATTAATATTCATGAGAAAAAACTAAGAATTATTCATGAAAAATATTTATTAATATCTACAAATAAAAATTTTGGAATCACAAACTCTTAATAAACTTATAAATAAATTTTAAAAATTTATAATATCAAATTCACTAGCCAATTAAATAAATTTAATATTATATAAAAATAATTATTAAAAAACAAATTAAAAGCACAATAATAATTAAATAAATTGATTCTAAGACAAACAGGGCGGATCCAAAGGGGATGACATCAGCAGTTGTCGTCCTACCGGTAGTGGAACCCCTAGTATTATAGGGTTCTACCGGTGGAGATAGAGGATACCACCCCTTATTCCACATAAAAATCACTCCTCCATGCTTAAATTCCTGTATCGCCACGGAAGACAAACTCAAAATAAAAAATCAAATTTTGTTTGAAGAACTATTTCAATAACTTGATAGTGTTTTAGATTTGATTTGACTATATGATCATAAGTGAATTAAACTATAGGTGGAAATGAGGTAAGCCGCTTGTTAGTCGCTTGCGAATGGCTCGGTCAAAACTTGACTCGAGCTCAAAGTTGACTGAGCTTGAGCCAAGCTCGAGCCAACTTGATTAGAAATCGAGCCGAGCTCGAGCTTAATTATTAATGGTTTGGTGGCTTGTCGAGCAAAACGATCCAACAATAATATACATTTGTATATAATTTTATAGTATATAATATATAATATATTAATTTATTTATTAAAATATAATAAAAAAATCGAGCTCGAACCCATAATTATATATTGAGTTCGAGTTTAAGCTCAGCTATACATGCTAAGCTCAAATCAGTATAAATCGAATTGAGCCAAGCTCTAAGTCAATTCGAGTTCATTTACAAACCTAGATAGAATGGTATTTCGAGTTCATTTACAAACCTAGATAGAATGGTATTTAAAAGGGAGTATACCAAAGGGGCGCATAAATTTAGAAAATTTTCAACATAAATACTTTGAATGATCAAAAGGTCCATTGATTGGATGACTTTTTTGTTCTACCCCTTTGCCAACCATAAGTTTTAATTGGTACTTATAAAGTATCCGAGCCACATTTAAAAGATTAAATATAACAATTATTTTTTATGTTTTAGATACGTACCACCTCATTATCTTTCTTCATCTCTCTCCACTTGAGTAAAGCAAATCTCTTTTCTTTTTCTCTCACCTCTCAATTTATACAACTCAAATATATATATATTTTTAATTTAAGTACTTCAGTCATAACCAATATTTAACATTAGTAAATTTCAATCAAAATATAATGATCGACATAAAAAGCTTTAATTATATTGATTCCAAATTCGGTAAGTTTCTAAAGTGATAAAAAGTCTAATTGTACTCTCATTTACTGTTTTCAAGCTTCCCTAATACTGACAAGAAAAAAAGTCTTCAGTTAAAATGCTTGAGCCTAGTCTCCAAGTAATCAAGCCTAAACATTTTAATTAAAAGTTAACATAAAACTGTAACACCTCTAGAGAACCCAAAACATGGACTCTTTATTATCTTAGAAATTCATAAGATCTGAAATGAGTACAATTTCAACTATCTAGGTCAATCAATAGCTTTTGATTGAAACTCACTTATGGACTTAGTCTATTTAGATTTCTACAAACTTACACTCATCTGATAGAGTTGAGTTAGAAAAAGATAAATATGATGTCAAACCTTGATTTTTATCAATGAACACTCTGGGCCTGGTGTGGAGAGATCAAGCCCAACTAGTGTGGAGCAGACCAAGACCATGTTGGGATTAAAATGAGAGCAGATCAGGACCAAGTTTGACCTGATCTCTAGGAGTAAGACAGATGAGTGCTAGTTTGCTTAAATCTAAATAGTTTAGGTTCATCATAGGTTCCAGTAAAAACCCACTGATTGATCAAGAGAACTTAGATTGCATCTATTTTAGGTATGGTGGATTTCTAAGGTTACAAAGGGTCCAAAGATGTCTTCCATTACTTATTTCAAGCTTCCTAGAGGTGCTTTAGTATTATGTTAACTTTTAGTTAAAACACTTGGGTCTCCTAGAAATACGTTGGATCTAATATGAGAGTTGACTAGTACCAAGTTGGGTCGAATCTCCCTACACCAAACTAAACTTGGTCCTGGTCTGCTCTCAGATAAAATTCAACGTGATCCTAGTCTCCTAATCAAGTTCAAACGTTCTAGCTGAATATATTTTTCCTTGGTATTATTATGGAAGCCCGAAAATAGTAAAAGAGAGTAGATTTGAACTCCCTGACACTTCAAAAACTCATATGGACGAAATGAGTGTATTCGAAACTCTCTAAGTTGATTAGTAGATTTTGATCGAAATTCATTAATATACCTATACTATTTAAATTTCTTTGAATTTGTAATCATGTGAAAGAGTAGAGAAGGTAGATTTGATAATTCTTTCTTCTAATTTTAATAGTTAAATTAAAAAATTAATACAAGTAGTATAAATCGACATGTTAGAGGAAGCGTGAAAAAAATTGACTTTCGGTTAAAAAAAAACAGATAAACTTAGGTAGTTAAAGTGGTCGGTTCGGTCCTATGAAATTTTTCCACTAGTTATTAGGATAAATTGAGAAGTGCTTACAGAGGGCGGCCAAGAAACCTAGCATCCTTTGGTTGCGTGCTCCATTTAGAAGAATTTTTTTTGTAAATTTATTATAACTGAGGATTAAACTGTGGGTGCCTGGTTGATAACTTAAATACCCTTTTATTGCACCATAGTTTCGGAGGTAAAAAAAATTGTAGGATGAGTGAAGAGATGAGTGACAAAGGTTGAAATTGTATCCATCTAAATCATCAAAATTATTTTAAAACTTAGAATATTTAAAATATGATTTACAAATATCATTCGGATGCATTAAAAATTGACACGTAGAAACTTAATATTGATGAGAAAGTCATCTAAATTAGTCAGCTCTTTCATCATCCGTAAAGTACGGTGTATGATTTCTCAAATCTGCGTAGTAAATTTCCATTATTTCAATTTGGCCCACTTGCGATTCTAAATTTTGAAAATGACTCTATTTGAAGTTTCCCCAACTTGAAAATACTATTATTTCCTAGAGAATAATATTCTTACGGAGTGGTTGCTTTTGTTTTCTAGCCCCAAAGTTTGAATTTATTTTCCTTTTTGAAACTTTATGCATTCAACTTCGCCCTTTAATCTTATGGATTAATCGCTAAGTAACTTAATACGCGTGTTTTGCATGGACGAAGACTCCGAAGTCGCACACGTGCGTCTTTGAGAAGGGAAAATTTTATTCTGCCCACCAAAGATTTTAAAATTTGTTCAAACTACTTCTTATATTTTAAAGATGTTCGAAATTCTCTAAAAGTTTTAAGTGTCGATGAAGAGCACGCGTGTTTAGCCCATCTAATCCGGTACGTAAATAAGAGCACGCATAATAAGTGGACCTTTACTTACACAAGATAGGTAACACTATCGTCTTCTTGAGATAATACGGTGGCTGAGACATAGAATATTGTTACGTAAAATTTTGAGGTCGAAATTTGATATATTCAAATATGTCTTTCCTCATACGGATTAGCAAGAGTGTTGAAGGCATGACAAATCATCTTTTACCATATGAGATAAATAAGACTATCTGAAAGAGAGGAGATGCATCTTACTTATCCTAGAAGAAGAGGCACATTCAAAAGGTAGACATGCCATGAGATGAGCATATATATGAGGATGCTATGAGTCTTAAGGCTTTCACTAGGGGTGGTAATTCGGGTTGGGTTCGGGTTGGCAAGTTTGGATTGGCGGGTTGACGGGTTAGAACATCAAAACCCGAACCCGATCTGATCAATATTTCGGATCAAATTGTTCAATCCGAACCCAACCCGTTTATCTGTATTTGACCCGAATCCGACCCGAAATGACCCACAACCCGAATCCAACCCGAACCTGACCTGACCTGAAATGACCCATTTATAAAAAATATTCATTTTAACCCGAACTCAACCCG
>JBBMJZ010000002.1:10836368-10847382 GCA_037833815.1 Zingiber zerumbet
TATATTTTGATATTTGATATTAAGGAAAAAAATTTTAGTTTTGGATCAAGGGTATTTTTGGAATAAGTAAATATTTTGATTGTTGAAAATAGAGTAATGACTCATTAAAGGGGGGACATGGGAATAAGTCATTACCTAATTATAAGGATTCATTCCCTTATTCATATTTCCATTCCTGTAATCCAAACATTAACAATGACGATCAATGATTGCTATTCTCATTCCCCACTCTTATTCCCCTAAATCAAACGCCCCCTAAATGTTAGACAATTTATCGGAGATATTTGGGATTTAGCTGAATTTAAACTACACTGAATTAAATTCAATTTATCTATCGAGATGACCTGAACTGATAATTTCAAGCTGCCAGAGGGGGTTGATTTCTGCCAAGTGTTGAGTGTAAATTGGTTGAGTAGGCAGAGAGGCCGAGCGAGAAGATCGGTCAAGCGAGCAGTATAGCTGATTGGGCTATGTAGCAGATCAGGCAAAGCCGACCGAGTTGTAGATCAGCCGAGTGAGGTAGAGCAGGCCGTGAGACTGAGCAGCCAAATGACAGAGCAACCAAGTGGTCAGTGTGCATGGTTTGCAAATCAAACAAAGAGTTTGACTGGGCAAAGCTGTCGATCAGGTTCAATAGAGCAACCGACTGGGTGGTGCAGTCGAGCAGACTGAGAAGCTGAACAGTCCAAGAGGCTGAGCGAATGTGCGGCCGAGTTGTCGAGCGAGCGAGTGGCCTAGCAAGTGAGCAATCGAGCAAGAATTCGACCGAGCGGGCAGCAAAATCGAGTGGCCGTACGAGCGTGCAGCGAAACGAGAGAAGCAGGCAAGTTGTTGGCCGAGCAGAGATGTCAAGCGCCCGAGTGAGCATGCGGTCGGCCAGGCAGAGAGGCCGAATGATTGAATGGACCGAGGCCTGCAATGGTCATAGTTTCCTTGAAATAGATTCACCCCACCTCCTGTTATACTATGAGGTTTACTCGGGTTGTCTGTTTCCCAAGATAGAATGGTTAACCGTGATTCCCACCAAGTATTGATGGTCACAGCGAACTGAGTGGTACCTGACTGCTATCATTGGCACTCCGCTGAGCAAGAGTTGCACGATAGAGGAGGGGAACGGAGGTGAAAAGCTACGACTTTTTTTCTGTGTGTCTTGCTCAAAACCATGGTCTCCCTTTATGTAGGAGCACCATCTCTTACCAGCATTGAATGACAAGAAATGATCATTCAATACCTAGGGGTTAATGAGCCGACGACCATTACTCTCCGGGAGGTTACGAAAATAATGGTTAATACTTCCGTTACCTTCTCGAGCAACAAAAAAAAATCAACGATGTGGCAAAATGTTGGTTGTTCCACTTGGACAAATTTTGCCCCGATCGGTCCGGCATTAGACACGCACAGATCATGCTCGCACATTAGTCAATATGGTTCAGTGCAATCTCGGTCTTGGATTTGCACTCATTGCACACCCACACGTGAGGAAAAGCTCTCCCCATGCATTGTTAAAATTATCAATACATAGAAACCAAAATAAACCAACTAATATGTTTTGAAACTCCCAATATAAAACTAAAGTCCTATTCATAATGAAAATTTTCTTTCCTTTTCCACCTCCTCCCTATTGACATATATCCAACACTAAATTTAATAAATAATATTTATATTTGACATAAAAATCAAAATGATGCCTTTTATCTATATATCGTCAGCTCCGCTCCATTTTGATAGTGTTGCTTGGTCGAAGTTGCCCGCGCCTTTTAGAAAAAAATAGCAAGCGACTGGACAATTCTCACAGGTGGGAAGGGTTCGATTCCCAGTAAGTTCACTTACGGCGATTGAATTTCAAATATGCATTAGTGCCCCGTCATGAGTTACGAGCAACATCCTCTATCAACGATATAAATAGTTAGGAACGCCCTTTAAATTTTCTATCTTTTTGTTGTTGCATACTTTAATAAATTTAGTATGAACTTTAATTCTTAATATCAATACAGCATATCAATTGTGTCATATACCTAGTTCAATAGAACAAATGCATCCAAACAATGAGAACAAACAAAATATTCTTCTATTTTTCATGCATTTAAATAACTACTACAGTGTCCAATCAGAGTTCTCTTAAAACGTCAAAACAGGAATACCAGATCAATTCGATATGCATGGACTACATATAGTACTGCCGAGATCAATTCGATATGCAATGCCATTGCACAAGAATACCAGATACAAATTCAATTGTGATCTACCTTCATTCAAGCAACTCCGAGATCGGACTCTTCCTGAACGCATCAATACCCTTCAGTTGTGCGACCATAACCTTGTTAGGAAACAGGTTGTCGGCTTTCATCCGTGCCAAGAAGCCATAGGCAGGTGTCTTGGCATTCACATAGGCCTGGAGCAGAGACTGGTATTGCCTGGGTCCACTGACATAGCCCATCTGCTCCAGCCGGTGAAAAATCTTTTCGGCATTATGGATATCACCCCTTTTAGCATATTGATCCATCACAGTTATAAAAGAGCTGTAGAGAGGTCTAAGCCTCTTTTGTTGAAAAGCCTTGTGCAATATTGAGTCTGCTTTCTCCACCTCCCCTGATTCAGCGTAGAGTTTCACTAGCGCATCCCAAGTCAAAGGACTGATTTGGCATCCGCTCTCAGACATCCGATTTACCAATTCCTTTCCTTTGGCCACTAGCTTGTTGTACACATAAACCTGTAACATGGCGCCATAGGCCTTCGAAGAAAATTTCCAAGTCTTGACCATCTGCTCAAAGACTTCCTCCGCCTTCTCAATTTGCCCAAGCTTGCCCCATGCCTCCATTGCAGCTAGACACTCATCCAGATAAGGTTTCTTATCCCACACTTTCCATATTCTTGCAACGTCGTCTGCTTTGCCCAAGGCAGCATACAGAGGGAGAAGAATGTGGCAAGCGTAGCGATTCTCCAGGACACCATTTCCTTCGATCTCTTTCAATACTGCCTCTGCTTTTTCCTTCAAACCAGTGACTATGTAAGCTTTTGCAACCAAGGACTTGATCAGAAAATCAGGTTCCACACCTTCAGATTTCATCGTCTCCAGAATATGCTCCATACCCAATATATCATGGGTTTGGCATTTGACACCGACTAGCACTGTATAAGTGAAGATCGTAGGTTTTATTTTTTCCTTTTCCATCATCAAGAGTACGTCAGCAATCTTCTTCCGGTCTACCCGTTTGTAGAGCACCAACAACTGTTCACAAGTAAAAGCTGTGATTGGAAGACCGAGATCTCTGATTTTGCGGAACACTTCTTCTGCTTTCTTGACGTTACTAGCAGCAACACAATTAGCCAACAAAGTTCTGTAAACCACCTCACTCCTGAACGATTCTGGAATTTTCTCGATGTACATTTCAGCCTTGAATAGACCATTAACCTTTGCAATCAAATCCAAATGAGAAACGTAGTCCCTCGCGTCAAGTTCAATTTTCTTACTAGCTTCTAGCCATTCAACAAACTGCAAATGTCAACAAAAAGAGAAGTCCAGCGTTTTAGACGATAAAAGACTCAAAAAGGAAAGCATAGGACCAAATAATTAAGCAAAGGTATACATAAATATTTTCATTCATTTCATTTCATATACAAAACCAATAGTCTAAAGAACTACAAATGTTAAACTACCATTTAAAAACAAACATTTATGTCGTTCCAGCTGCTTATGCAAGTTCCAGTTTTTTAAAATGGTCCTTACAGACTGCAGTGCAGGAATAACAGACATGAATTGAACAAGAGTCATTGTAGAAAAAGGAGGATAATTTGATTCAGCAGAATTTGATTGTGCAAAATGTAATGGTCCTCGAAGTGAAGACCAGTTATATCCCTACTATGACTTCAATGCATTTAATGGATCAACATTTAACACAATACAGACCACATTCGACCCTGGCGCACTGGGCAATTTGCCTTTTGCTCAAGCATGTCCAATGCATTTAAACTAGACAATAGTATAAACAACAGGGTAATCTTAGAAAGAAGTTGTTTGAATGGTTTGGCCATACTATCAGACAACTTGAAATGGAAAGCCCTAGTCCACTTTGTTGATAGTAATTATCACCGAAAAGAAAAGTTTGATCTTCAATTAGCACACCAGAGGTCAAGATCAATTTTAGAAACATTATAATTCTAGGTAACTACTAGGGTCAAGATACAATCACCTGGAGTGCCATTGAATAGAGACGTCGCTTCCTCAGCATAAACATAGCAAGATTTATCTCATCTCTCCCAAGAGAATTCCCTTCCTCAACATACTTATCAAGTGCTCTCGTTAAAGAATTCCTCGGGGTTTCCATTATTATCTTGAAAATTGGAGAATGTGAGAGCCTTAACCGCTCCTTTTTTGCCCCACCTTCACTTGCTTCAACACCTACTAAGTCAAGTGAACTTACTGCAGTTTCATCATATTCTTCAGAAAACTCCCCTTCGGAAATGAGCTCTTCATCATCTTCTTTGTCTGCACCATCCACAGAATCAGCAGATTCCAGTGATACCTCCAGGTCAGAAAACCCATCTTCTAGATCGTCTTCCTTATCGCCTGAATTTGCTCCAGCCTGAGAAGATAAATATCGACTCCAAAGGACAGGTTTCAGAGAAATAGACCCATGTGTATATGACTTCAGTTGAATGGAGCTGCCACTTATATTAGAGCCTTTTGAGTAAAGGAACTCTTCAAGCTTTAAACTACCACTGCCTACATATGTACTCAAGCTAGGACTACAAGGAAAACCAATGCAGTTGCTCCTGAAATTTGAATGCAAAAATGAGAATTCTATTCTAACCTTCATGGCAAACATCATGAATATAGCTTTTAACTCGTCGATTGAGAATGCTCCCAAAATTTGACGATAATATATTAGAAAAAACATGTCCTTGAAAACATGCATATTTTGGAGGAAGGATCGACTCTTATGCAAGCAAAGACAAAAAAGACAACCTAAAAAGAACTAGGATGATAATGATTGGCAATCTAACCAAGTTGCTTCTTTTAAGTTCAAACAAATTAAAATCTGACAATTATATTAAGTCGGCTGGCTTGGACCTCAATTTGGCGATGAAAACCATATGAATACAAGTAATGTTGAGTTTGATCGACGCCAGTTGAAGCTTGATTCAGTTCGCCTGAAATGAACACTTTTCCCTCAAGGTGGATTGAAAATTGATTTTAGCCCAAAATGGCCACAAAATTCTTACTTTATATTGACTTCATAGATGGGCAATTACTATTAGTTATCTACAGGGTACAGTCACTAGCAGGCTTAGACAATTCCTTTCAGGATATTTCATTTCCTCGGAGAAAAGAAAATAAACCATCTTGGATCCAATTAACTCTAATGTAACAGTCACTAGCAGGCTTAGACAATTCCTTTCAGAATATTTCATTTCCTCAGGGAAAAGAAAATAAACCAACTTGGATCCAATTAACTCTGTTGTTGTTGTCACGCTCCCATCTATCATTAGTTTTAGTATCATTCTTAGTATCTACTGCCCCAAGGAAAGCTGCATGGTTGGAAGGGGAAAAAAAACAATGCACCTATTCATAAAGTATTAGATATTTTACAGTATATTTTTTCTTCATTCATTAAGTAGATGCTCAAATGGTATTCTGTGAAATCTAGTTAAACATCTTAACTGAATTAAGACATTTAATTGTTCAAAATAACTACTAAGGCCCTCATCAACCCCTACTTACACTCTACCTCAATTGAGGCACAAGTTTGATCATGTAGTGGTATGATAGCATTACAAATTTTAAGCTTGAATGACATGCAAAAACTACTTTACCAACATTTAGACGCTGTTGTAACATTTGCTCTACTTTACTTTGGAAACCAAGTCACAGAAATATCGTACCTTTTATCTCTCAGCTTCAGCTCAGTCCACCCATGACCCTTTGACAGAAGAAGAGAGTAGCCATTCTTCACAGGATTAGGATTTCCATGTTTATCACATACCCCATCACCTACTACTACTCCATAATCACACTGTAGATGAAAGCACAGAGTAAATTACAGTTAAGAAAAAAACATGAAATAAATTCTTAAGAAAAGAGGATAAGATAAGTTTTTCAGATGGCCTATGGAGAATCAACATTAATGTCACTTGATAGACAATTAGTCAGTTAAATAAAATCAAAAGCAGAAATTTAGATGCACAAGTTGCATGCAGACATCTTAATTCAATTAGACAGAATAGCTCCCAAGAGCATGGAACCCATACAAATTACCAAAACAAAAGATTAAAAATAAGTTAAAATCTATGTAATTGTATTATTTCAACAAAACACAAGTGGGAGTAAAACAATGTAAATATACGACATTAAGAAATCTAGAAAATTTACCAAAACAAAAGATAACAAAAAAGGAGCAACCACAGAGTTGCAATGTTTCAACAAAAGACTAGTAGTACAACAATGTAATACACAAAAGTCCCAAGAAAATTGTGTATTACATTGTAATTGTACTAGATATTACTAGAAATATCTAGTACATTGTAATATCCCAACAATGTAATTCAAATATAGTAGTACAACTAGATATTACTTAAATGATTCCCACAGTATCTCATTACTTGTGGAGAAAATTGTAATTGTAGCACTCAATCATAGCTTATGATTACAGTTTGATGTAATTTTTCTTTTTTTTTTAAAAAAAAAGTAATCAACTCAAAAAGTGATTATCAATGCAAATCTAATGAACCTGTTTCTGGTTTGACCGAGCAGAATATTGTGTTTTTTATTTGAATTAGCTGATGTATCTTTATTGTTGAATGGCCATAATAGGTACCTCTTCAAATCAAAATCAAGGGTCATGTTACCTTGTTCCTTTCAAATTCCTTAAAGGGAAACATAGTTCCAAAATAATTATCATCTAGATAAGTATCAAATGGGCAGGCATCAATAACTAAGAGTAGGATGGGATACTGTCAAAGTGTTAGTTCTATAATAACACTAACACAAGAAAAGCCTGAATGAATAATGTTATATGTTCTTTCCAGATTCCTCATATGTAGTGTTGTTAGGATCATGGTACAGGCAGTAGGATCACAGTCAGAAAATAAACAAATCCACCATCAAAACTATAACCTTTGATATGGAATTCAAAATTACCAGGAAAATACACAATTATCCAATTTCAATATCCGAGGATCAATAACCAACACACTTGGAGCGATTTTACAGTGGATTTGTCGCTCCACAGTGGATTTGTGCCCTAGCATATACCAACGCGACTATATGGTATCCTCCCTGATAAGATATTTACAAACGAAAAATCAATGATTCCCAAGAGGCAACCAACTCGGAGTAGGTGAACACAAGCTACGGAGCATTGACACAGTGAATCAGGAACAACAGGTACAAACAACCGCACAACGTTGCCAAATCGCAAGCGAGAGTCTACCATCCAAATCAAAAGGCGATTAAAATCAAGGTTAAACTACGATCACCTTAGTTATCTTCTCCGGGAGAAGGAGCCCGGTGCTGGCCGTGGAGGAAGGGACGGCCTTCTCCACGAGAACACTGTTGAGCAAAGGAATCTGACGCTTCGCCATTGACGCCGACGAGAAGCAGAAGCGACGGCGACCCAAGACGACGTCGGAAGACCACCTTTTTGAGGGCAGCTCGAGCTAGAAATGGGGAAGCCGGTAGGGGGAGGGGTTCAAGAAGGGGTTTATCCGAGCGAGCCTTAAAATACTAAAATACCCTCGTCTTTTATTCAAACTATGGATTTTTTATAATTAAATAAGGGATAAAATTGGATTTTGGAATCTAGGGTTTTAGAAACGAATGTGGTAGTAATGCGTTTCACTTTTCTTGGGCTTGGCCCAAATAAAGTAATGCTAAAGGGATAGCAGAGTCTACGTTTAAAAAATTAAAAGGCCCTCTAATTATTAAAAAATAATACTATTTTTTTAAAAAAATCAACAAATATTTTATTATATTTTTTATATAAAAAATATTTTGTAACAAATTAATATAAATATAACAAGAATAATTTAATTCAATTTAAAAATGTATGAATATCACACTTTTATATAATACAACAATCAAATATTATACCAATGTCATCAAAATGGCATTGATTATATGCATATATCTTTCTACATCATTGAATTCGATGCCCACTATATCTTCATTTATATTTAAGTATATTTTATATTATTTTATTATTATTAAGCAAGTCTTTTTAGTATTTCTCTTCCTCAAGTCATATTTGTCATAATTTCACATCGCCTAAATTTATTGATCATCTAAGTATATATATTTATACCATCTTAAATGTGTTTCCCGGAATTTTTCCTTAATAGGTGCAACTCTGACTTTCTCTCTAATATTTTTATTTTTTTATCATGTTCATCATTGCATTCTTATCTCTACAACTCTCATCTCTTGTTTATATTCTCAAGTTATAGCTCAACATTCAGCTTCATTAACCACCATTTTATATATAAAAAAAAAGTTTTAAAGGTATGTTATGATCACAAAGAACACCTTCAACCATTTGTTGGTGCAATTTTTCCTGGTCAAAGTTGATCAGGTTGATTAAACTTGAGTTGGCCTGAGCTTGAATTTTGATGTTTAATAATATAAGAGGAATGAGTCAAATATGCCATGGTTGACCAGATATTTGATAATATATGGAGATTGCTTATGTAATTATCCATATGGGAGATTGAGAGTCAAAGATTGACCAAAGTTAAGTAGGTTAAAATTGATCGGATATTTGACTGGAAAGTCCTAACTAGAGGTCAGGTAAGGGCAAGACCAACGAGAATGTTGATAGAAGAAGAAAATTCAAGTAAGTCAGTATTGACTGAACACTTGGCGTGGGAAAGTTCTAGTGAGTGAAGCTAGATAGCTAGAAAGTTCTTGTGAGTGAAGTCAGATAGTTAGAAAGTCATGGTGAGTGAAGCTAAGTAGTGAAAAGTCCTAGTGAGTGAAGTCGGACAGTTGGAAAGTCCTAGTGAGTGAAGTCAAGCAGTTGGAAAGTCCTGGTGAGTGAAGTTAAACTGTTGAAAAGTCCTATTGAGGGAAGACGGACAGTTAGATAGTCCCGGTGAGTGAAGACAGATAGTTGAAAAGTCTTAGTGAATGAAGTCCAGCAATTGGAAAGTCTCAATGAGTTAAGTCAGACAATTGGAAAATCTTGGTGAGTGAAGCCATGTAGTTGGAAAGTCCCAGTGAGTGAAGTCGGACAGCTGGAAAGTCTTGGTAAGTGAAGTCAAATAGTTGAGAAGACCTAGTGAGTGAAGCTAGGCAGATAGTGAAAAGTTCTAGTGAGTGAAGTCAGGTGAAAAGCTCTAGCGAGTGAAGTTAGGCAGATAAAAATCCTAGTAAGTGAAGCTAGGTGGAAAAATCCTAGTGAGTGAAGCTAGGTGGTGAAAAGCCCTAGTAAGTGAAGTAAGACATGTGAAAATCCAGGTGGGTCAAGGTTGACCAGACACCTGATGTATGAAAGTTTAAATAAATCATGGAGGATCGGACACTTGACATGAGACGTTAAATCCAAGTGGATCAAGGTTGATCGGACACTTGACACGAGGAGAAAAATCCAAGTGGGTCAAAGGATTAACTAAACACTTGGTGACGAAGTCCCAGCAGGTCATGATTGACCAAATATTAGATAAGGGAACCCTAGACTTAGATTGAGTAGTTAGGGTTAGAGTAATCTATTGGGGTAATCGATTGTTCCTAAGCTAGTCAATTAGATAATCGATCAGGAGGTTCTTACGAGCTTACTCTTCCTCGTAGTCCTCACTGCCGCTTCAAACAAGCGTATACAATACCATCTGAATAAGGATAAGAGACTTTGCCTACATATGGGCTATTACGAATAAAAGACTCCTTAACATAGTCTTGAATGAAATCTTATAGGAAGATAAAAGGGGCCACAACATCAGAGTATGCTAATGAACATGCTCGGAAAGCCCTTGAGGTAAACTTCCTGATCCATTTTTCTCGTAACCTATCCAACTAAACCATAACTTCCTTTTTATCTCTTCTAGTTTTATTCTTCAAGCGTTCACTTAAGTCAATTGGTGGTAGATTGGGCGCACTCCAATAAGATTTTGAAGGATCATGTAAAGGAATTAGAGTCCACTTCTACCACTATAAATTATTTGAGAAGAAAAATGGAGGAATAAGCCCTACTTCTTTCAAGTACAGAAAGTGCATTGTAAGAATGTCGACAATTGATAGAGTCTCAACGCTCTAAGAGTCAGAAACTGATGTTGTAAGGCAGTGAATCCAAGCTTTAAATGGAAAGAGCCTTAAAAGATAAAGTCCTTGCCAATCTAGCTCTTAAAATTTCTTTGTTGGAAAGGGTTGAGCTTTCTCATTCATCCGAGTCTCCTGGATTGACTTAGAAGTTAGCTAGCAAAGACTTCTTATTGTTGCAGAGACAAGAAGAGTTAAAGGCTAAAGAGATCCAAATAGAGTCTTTGCAAGCAGAATTTGATGTTGCTAAGGCTAAAACCAAGATTGCACGAGCCAAACTATTGGCCTACCAAGATGGGGAAGATGAACGAGTAGAGACAAGGAGGAGAGCCTACCTTGATTCTATTAAGTTCAAAGAAAAACTGACAATGAAGTTTGTAAAAACACTTAATTACTCGGTTGAAAGGGCAGTTTGGTAATTATGTAAGGGGGATATCTATCAAAGGAGCCTTCTTTATCGTTTATAGATCAAGACCAACTTCTTGAGAAGCTCCTAGAGGATATCTTAAGTAAATTTGACTAATGTATTTATATTTACTATTGTGTAACCTCCATTATTTATGAAAGGCAATTTGAAATTAACTATTACTTTATACACTAAATAGTATCAGATAGCACCAATTTCCTTTGTGTATCCTCGCATATCTTTAGAACCACCAATATTTTAACGCCCGAAAATTCTCAAACTTAGTTTAGAAATATCCTATGATTTTTCTGGATTTTTAGGATATTTTTACGTAATTTTTGGAGTACCGGAAGTAGCAAAAA
>JBBMJZ010000002.1:10855724-10866467 GCA_037833815.1 Zingiber zerumbet
CTTGAAGGAATTCGAAACTTTGGACATACCATAGCCATAAATGTTTTAAATCCTTCTCTTTCTACAAATTTGAAAGGGAGTTCATCCATTATGATCATTCTAGCCAATGCTTTTCTAGATGCATCTTGATCAAATTTCCAAGAAGTTAAACACACCTCACCCTCTTTTGAACTTTGTTGTAAACTTAGCTGTGCTTGAGTTGTTTCAATAACATGAGGATGTTTTTTGCATATGGTAATATGAGATCTCAAGCTTGTTGTCCCATTTCTATATGGATCACAAAAAAATTCTTTATCACAATATTTGCATTTGGCTTTCATATCTGATGCATCATTAGTAAACTTTATAAAATGATCTCATACTTCACTTCTTGGTTTCATTGCTTTTCTCTTAGTTACCTTTCCTTTATAATCTACCGTAGTTTTTGTTCCCACTGAAGGACCAATTTCAGATTCTTGTATTGAACAACTATTATTAACATCCATATTTGATAAATCTCCTTCCATTGATACCAGATAAATACTGATCACAGTCTTCACAGATCACAGACACTGTTCAAAATTGCAAGTGTAATAACACTGTTTAAAATATAATTAACTAAAACTAAAAGTCAAATATGAAACTCAACTATAACTAAGCATGATAATACTTATCAGTAGATCTAGACACTGTTAACTACTTGAGTTCAATAAAAATTCACATGTCAGTACGAGATTAATGCAAATATTACTAACTAAAGTTGCCAAGACCCAAGACTAGAGCCAAGATGTGACTGAGACTGAAAAAACAGGAAGCCAAAATCTATACACAGGAACGAAAGCCCTTAAAATGTAGTAGCTATCCAATCAATAGAACAAAAACTAACTGCGAGTCTACGACTTAATGAATTTTCTGCAAATACCTTTAATTTCTGCAGGCAATCCTCGCGTGAGGGCAAGGAGACTCCCCTTGGAGCAATGAGCACTCGAGTGGTGACTGGTGAGAGTGACGAGAGGAGGGAGGGTTGAACAGGGAGGATAGACTGGGAGGATAGACGGAGATGTCGCAGCCTCGCAGCAGCTTCGCAGGTGCTCGACCACGGGACTGGACCGACGGAGAAGACACAATCACACGACAGAAGGAGAGATGAGACAAGGTTGAGCAAGGCGGACAGGCGAAGTTGCAGCGTCGCAGGTGATCAGCGGCAAGAGGGATCGAGCATTCGAGTGACGCGGAAGGGGGGAGACGCGACTCGCGAGCGGCGACGTCGTGAATGAGATTGAGAAATTTAGGGATTTAGCATTTAGGTTGAAAACTTTAAAACCCTAGCCCTAGGTCCAACCATCCAGGTCCAGGCATGAGTCCGTGACCAGGTTTTAACTTTTTTAAGTATTAAATAATTTGGGTTTTTCGATTTAACCAAATAGCTAACCTTAAACCCGAACCCGAACTGAAAACCCCGAAAAAACCGAAATATTTAACCGAATTAACCGAAATTTCGAAATAACCGAATCGAATTTAAAAAATTGGCCAATTCGGTCGGTTTACTCGGTTTGACCGAACTTTTGCTCACCCCTACTTACTGTGCCTCTTCTTTCTTTAATTAGCTTATTAATTCTTTTATGCAAGTGTTAGTTTAATCAAGCTATAACGATCGAGAAAGGTTCATTTATTATTCGTAGTCTATTCACCCCCCTTAGCCGACCACCAAGGGACCAACAATTGGTATCAGAGTAAGGATGCTTCAAGAAGACTAACCGCCGATCGAAGAAAAAGAGATAGCCGGACCAAGCATCTACCTGCCAACGTTTGACGGGGAGTTCTCATTCTAGAAATAAAAAATGGAGGTATTTTTTTGAACTAATTTTGATATAATGTTTTTTATGAAATTTGGTTTTGATGTCCCCAAAAGTAAAGATGGAAAAGAATTCGAGGAGCATCTTTGGACTCCGAAGCAGCGCGATAAATTCATAGGAAATGGTAAGACCGAGTTCCACTTACTGAGTATTCTTCCTACTCAAGAACTCGACAAAATCGACAACTACCAAAGCGCAAAAGAGCTTTAGGAAAAGTTCTTAGAGCTCTACGAAAAATCAACGAAAGAAGAATCTAATTATGTTATGGATATCGACTCATCTTCAAAAGCATCCAAATCTGAGGAGATTACTGGAACATCGCTAATTATTGAATACCTACCTGAAGATGATATAAGCACCTCGAAAATGAGTATCGAGAACATCAATGAAGGGGGAGACACTGCAGAAGAAAGTAGCAATGAAAGGGGAACGTCTACCGATGAATATATGGTAAGTAAGCTTTCTCTAGAGCAATTATTTAAAATTATGCAAATGCTAAGTAAATCATTATATAAAAAGTGAACAAAGTATAGAAAGTCAAAGAAAGAACATGCATGCCTAAAAGAAGAATTTGAAAAACTAATAGAAGAAAATACAAAATTAAAAGATAAAATTGAAATGTTAGAAAATGATGATTCATGCTCAAATTTTCTACATGCTAATGATAAAAAATTTAAATATGATCAAGGACTGAATTGATATTTTAGATTTCATAAATGCCAAGTTAGAAGAATATCACAAAAACATATTCCGAATAAATGTTTGATTAACCCAATTGGAAGGAACCTATATTGGGTTTTAAAATCATGCTTAAATTGAAAAACCGTTATGCACGTGTTACTTTTATTTTAATTTCATATTCTTACTTAGAATTATCAAATAAATAGTTCTACATAATTTCTCTTAAAAAAATAATTAAAATTAATTTTTCTAAGAAATAGAATTTCAGTATTTATTAGAGATTTTTTTAAATTTTTTTTAAACTATGGTATTATTTTTCTATGATTTTTTAAACAAAATCTGCATTCTTCGATTTAAAATTATCTTGCAGTGCTATTTTTTACAAAATTTATTTTTCTATGAAATTTTATCCTTTTCTCTATCTATGAAAATTTTCCTAAAATTTTTTTTATTGTTGGTGAATTTTCTATGAATTATTTATTTAAATACAAATTTTTTACATAATTTTTTTGAAAATTAAATTCTCTAAAATTGATTTTTTTTAAAAAAAATATTTATTATTATACATTCTCAGAAAATATTTTAATATTTTTATAGGTTAATAACTATTGTTAATTATTTTTTATGGAAAATATAAATTTATATTAAAATGAATTTATTTCTGTTTAAAATATTTTTTTAATATTTTGTGAAAAATTTTAAATTTGCTTTAAAATATGTTTGTTCAACTGTTATAAAATTTTTAGAGTTTTTTTAAGTCTAAAAATACTTTTTAAATTGAAACAAAAATACCTTTATCCAAAATTTAATAGTTCATTCTTTTGAATATCAGTTAATTTTTTTACCCTTAGATTCTATTTCTTGGACTACTCCATTTTAATGTGATCAAAGGGGGAGAATTAGTGAAATCTAGGAGGAGGTAGATTTTTTTTTTTTTTTGCATATTTTGGACTTTCAAAATTCATTACTATTTTTGTTTGGTTTTTCCTAACTTAACTTGGGGTTACTCATATCAAAAAGGGGGAGATTGTAAGTACTCCCATGGAAGTTTTGATGTGATCAAACCAAGTCAAGTTAGGTCTTGTTATGTTTTGATACCCTATGTCTAAGTGTGCAGGAACTTAAGAGGACTGGAGATTGAGCGAAAGATGCGGCTAGCGAGAAGGACGACAGAGGAGAGAGTCGATGGGTTGGTACGTTCGAGGGACAAGGCGCTACTGAAGAGTACACTGGCCGACGAGAAGGAGACACGTGGCATTTCTGAGGGACGAGAAGTCAGAGCGGAAGATTACTCAAGAAGGTTAGAAGATGAGTTCGGGTGAGTCCTATTCCGGATGACCGAAATCACCCAAGTGAGCAGAGTCGAGGTGCCTCGCCCCGAGGGAGCTAGAAATGCACAGTTCGGGCGTCCAGAACCCTTCCGGGAGCCCATAATTGAAAAGTTAGTCAAACGCAATGTGGAACGAGCCGTCACAACTAGGATAAAATTTTATTCCCCTCTAGGCACTTGGAACCCTTCCAGACACTCCGATCAGAGCTATAAATACAACCCTGATCCCAAAAACTAAAACAACAATACTTGTAATTGATTCTAATTTAGTTTAGCTTTGTAGTTGTGGGATTGACTACTGTAAGAGGCTTCTCCGCCCAGAGGAGATTTTAGAGAGCTTTCAACTTCCTTGGGTTAACAATCCCCTTATTGCAAACCAATTAACTCTTACTGTGTCTCTTCTTTCTTTAATTAACTTATTAATTCTTTTATGCAAGTGTTAGTTTAATCAAGCTGTAAAGATTGAGAAAGATTTGTTTATTATTGTGTAGGTTATTCACCCCCTCGAGTTGTCAGCCAAAGAACCAACACAATTGAATTGAGTCTCAACCAAAGCTTTGAATTGAGTAAAAATATGAACCATATCTGACTTGTGTTTGATAGGATATAGCCAAGTGTAGTGACTGAAATCATCAACAAAGTGTACAAAATAGTGACAACTAGATTTAGAGAGTATCGGGGTAGGTCCCCAAACATTAGAGTGAATCAAATCTAAAAGTGTAGAAGATTAAGTCATAGATAGTTCAAAAGGAAGTTTACGACCCTTGCCCAAATGACATGCATCACCAGAAGAAACAGTCTTATTGTCTAACATAGGCAACTGAAAATGCGAAGTAACATAAGAGGTCGTGGCTGTAGATGAATTGCCTAAGCGTTGATGCTAGATGGTAGTGGAGCACTGTGTACCAATAAGGGCTTGTTTGTGGGGCACACTATGTTGATGAAGATCACCTTTAAGAAATCCCCGAAGGAGTTCCATCTGTATATACTGGTCTTTTACAACGCAATATGTTGGATGAAATTCAAGGAAAACATTATTATCAATAGTGAATCGAGCGACACTTAATCAATTTTTGGTAATTGCAGACACATGTAATATATTAGCTAAGTGTAGTGGTCTGTCCAAGCGAGGAATAGTAGAGTTACCAATACTAGCAATATGAAGTATCTTACCATCACCAACAATAATACTTTCAGTACCTTGATATGGAGTGTGAACTTGGAGATTTCCTAGGTCTGCTATGATATGATCAGTAGCACCACCAGGGTCAGGATACCAAGATGAATCTAAAACAGTAGATGGTGCAGTCATTAGAGCGGTGAATGTAGTGGTGTGCTGAAAATTTTGATCAAATTGCCAAAAATAATTTATTACAGAATGACCCTTGCCATTCCAGATTTGGCAATATGGAGTAGAATGACAATTTTCGGCAATATGATCCAAACGAGAGCAGTTAGTGCATAGAAGACGACGATTACCACTATTTCGGGAGCCTCAGTGACTGTGACCACAGGATTGGGCAAGGTTGTGCTTAGAAGCCCAATCAGAGTGCGACCCATTTGGAGAAAACTTATAGGTGGGCTGCCTAATTTGTTCATGTCCTCCATTTGTTGAAGGGTGAAGTGACCCATGGGAGAGAGTTGGAGGATTTCTGGAACTTGCTAGCCATTGTCGCTGGGAAGGTCGACTGTCACCTCCTCGACGCATGTTGTTGTGGTTGTTGTCGATTGAGAGATTGGCCATCGATGGAGTGTAGGTGAGTGATCCTAACCGATACTCATGGGAGAGGAGCATTCCTGCCATGTCGTCGAACGACGCTATGTCGTGTCATGTGGTAAGTGCGATGATCAGAGTTTCGTACTCTGGTCCCAAGCCGCTGAGCATGTGGAAGATGAGGTCATCATCGGAGACACATTGTCTAGCGGCAGCTAAGGTATGTACCATTTTGTTTATATTTTGCAGGTATTCTACTACTGTGAGTGCCCCTTTCTGCACTATCTGGAGCTGAGAGCGCATATGTATAATTCTCGCCTTCAATTGAGAGGCAAATTGCTTCTCCAGTGTTGTTCAGAGGTGTCGTAACGTCGTACATGAGGAGCCAATAACTTGGCTCAGTATAGTTTCGGAAAGCGTTATAATCAGCCATGAGAGGAGTCGTTGATCTTATGTCTCCCAGGCGGAAAAATCTGGATTGATGGAGTAGGCAATCTCTCCTTTGTCGCCTTTCTCCTCAATAAGTTCAGATGACGTTGTTTCTATTGACACGCCCTAGGTAGTCTCTGCCAGAAGAAATTTCGACAGCATCTCTCATGTACATGTAATAATATGAAACTTTACTACAAAATCCTCAGAGCCACATAATCCTCGGCCAACACGGCCGGAACAATAACCGTATAATAAGCATTCCACGCAGTTTATATAATTCAGCCTATGGCTGACATAACCACGCAGTTTATATAAAATACAACCTATTCCACTACAACGGCGGAAAATGCAAAGCACAACAGAGAAACCATCACAGCGTAAAAACAAATGCAGTGGACCAAAACTCGATAACAATCCACGAGAACAATCCTACATCACAAGTATATATAAAAATACACAGCAAGTAAATCAAAAGGTCCAAAATAAGTGAACCCGCCGCGATAAGTGGTGGGGGACTAGCGACTGAAACCTCCTGACAGCATCAACCTGAAATATATCAATGGGGTGAGTCCAACACTCAGCGGATACCATGTTGACATGCATAGTAAACTATAACTAATAGTAATAATCATGGAGTACAGTCTCCTGGACAAAAACTGGAAATGCAAAACAGAAAAGGGCTGAAGAAAATTGTACTCACCAGGGCCTCCTATCTTGATAATAAGGTCGTCAGACCAAAAATAACATGTCCCTGTATGCATGTCAATCATATGCATCCACCCAATATGCAGCAAATAAAGTGTAGCAAACACAAGCAATAAATGCAATGATGCATATGATGCAAATGACATGGTCACCCCTGACGCAAGTCAGCCATCTCACACACAATGATGAGACCGAGTGGGTAGGGCTATGACAACTGTGCACTCTGCCATCACTGCTCCTAATGAGTGACCGAGTGGACATGATGTTGTCGGAGTACACTTATCTTCCTACCCCAAATCATAAGTGGGGGAGCTCAATGCTCTCATCTCCCTGAGACAGTCCAGAGGAGGGATCCCTGTAGGCTACCACGTTGCGTCACCACTACCCATGAGCGGACCACGGAGCCTAACAGAGCAAAACTACCACACACCCTACCTGATATACCACTAACCCATGAGTGGTTGTGTGTGCAGATCCATGTAACTAGCGATGTACTCAACAATAATAGAGTTGTCAATCGCTCAACATGCAATCATGCAAGATGGTGCATGACACTAAGCATGAAGATCCTGATCATATCTACGTCCATAAAATATGTACCCAAAGAAAATACGTGGATCACATAAGAAAAATTTGGGTACACGTGTCTGATATGGTAGATGTCTAGTCTGGTACATCATAAGGCATAGTATGTCACTACCACTATGAGCATAAATAATCATGACAATAATCATGAGGGTATAAAACATAAATACAGAACAGATAAAAGCATGCAATAGGTATCATGTAATGACATATCAAAGCAAAGATGAACATAATTATTACTAGAGGCTATAACCTACTAAGCATATCAACATGACATTATCAAAAGAGATAAGTCAAGGTACCCGCCTCAAAAGTGGAGATCGTCTCTGAAATAGACCCCACGTCGAGACACTCGTCTTGAATCAAAGCCCTGTAATAACATACATATAATTAATCCATGCTCACAGATATCCATAACTTAAATCAAAATTTCTATTTACCAGGAACCCTAATTCATTTATTAAATCTTGGTTAACTACATAACTCGTGTATAATCCGAAGTCTAGATTAGATCCGTCCATTAACCCTAATTATCAAGACAACCACTTGGGTCTATCATTTCTAATCTTCCTACTTTTAATTTTTAGATGTAACTATAGCAAGGATAAATTCCTCCTCTAATATAATCTAATTAGTTATCCCTTCTAAATTGGCATACTACAATTATCCAACATACATGAATAAGCAAAATCACTAATCCAAATTTATAATTTACTACTCAACACACCCATCCTATATGTTCTTCCAACCACCTCTCTAAATAGCCAAACTACTACATACTAACATGTTCTAACACAAATTCCGCTGTAAGTCTAATAAGAGATAAGATTTTGTTACCCTATAACTCCTCGATAGCGGTACAACAGCGTCAAAAATGCCCAAAATCCTGGCAGCAATGATGGTTCGCTGCTCCATTAGCAAGTCAATGTAAATCAACGACTTTCACTCAATAGTGTCTGCTGTGATGGTGAACCTGAGCAGAGGGGCAGCGATGGCAGAGACCAGGAGGAGAAAGATGACAGCCCTACACAGTTTTGGTTGTCCAATTCAGCCAAAATAACACCTAACTCCTAAATCCAGATCTAGGAGGAAAACCTACCTCAAATCTGGCAGCCGAAAACCCTAAGTCAACGCTATTGCAGAGAGCTTATGCGACTGAATCAGGTAGACGAAAGAGATGTGTAGGTAAACACGAGCCCTAGGTCGAATCTCCACTGCTCGGGAGGAAGGAGGCATCGGAAAGGGGGGCTGGCGGTCGTGGACCCAATCTAGGGCACGACCCTAAGGGGAGGGTGTTCGGCTGCATCACCAATCTTGCCTCCAGAGAAGGGGGAGGTCGCCATCAATAGGCGGCAGGCACAGGCGACCGACGATCGACAGTGAGATCGACAGAGGCTGGAGTCGGGGAGATAGACAACGACTCGTCTAGGGCTCAGCGTTGGTGAGGAGGATCTCAGTGATCATCGGCTGCTCGCGTGGAGACGCAGAGAACAAAGGGAAGAAGAAGAAGAGGAATTGGTGTTGGATTTGGATCGTGAGGAGATAAAAGGAATTAGGGGGTAGGCGATCGAGTTGGGGGAGGAGAAACGATGCCGTCGGGGAGGAAGAGGAAAAGCTCAGAGGAGATCGGGCGGCTTAGGGCACGGGTATGAATGAAGGAAAAGAGAATAAAAGAAAAAGGAAATAAAATAAAAAAGAATTCAACTTTTCCTCGTTAAAATGGGGTAGCCTAAACAGGCTTTCTTGTGACCCAATATTTATTCTGTAACCTGCACCATATAGTCTTCGAAAAATTCTTAGAAAATTACTAAAAATTATGGAAAATTCCGTTAATGTCATTCCTCTATTTAACCTTATTATTTAATTTATATTTTGTTGCCGTATTTTACACCAAGTGCTTGGGCGAGGATAAAATTTTATCTTGAAACCATTGAAGAGTCATTGAGAAGAAGATAGAATGCACCACTCAAGCGGTCGGACCCACTCTTAGCGCCCAAAGCTGCCACGTCAGCCAACAAACATATTTGGTTAGTAGGCTATAAATAGAGTCATGATCCTCTTCATTCAAACAACACTTGTTTCTATTGTTTACTGCTTTCTTAGTCTTTTTTTATACTTAATTGCTATAAAGGTTACTTCGTTAGAAAGAGATTTTTAGTGCAGCTTTCAAAATCTTAGACTAACAACCTTTTCAGTTGTAACCAAGTAATCATTCTTGTCTCTTACTATTGTTTTAGGCTCTTATTTCAGATTAATTAAAGTGTTTTTCTTTGCTAAATTTGGAAATCAAAAGAAAGTGTTGATTTTATTTTTAGGACAATTCACCCCTCTTGCTGGCCACACCAGAACCAGCAAGTGGTATCAGAGCCCAACTTCTTCAGAAGGACTAACCACCAACTGAAACATTAAGATGATGACCGGATCTAGCATTCACCCGCCAAAGTTCGAGGGGGTGTTTGCGATGTAAAAAAAGTGAATGGAGGTATTCTTCAAAACAAACATTGAAATTATTTTAATTATTAATTAAATATAGTTTTGTAGCACCTAAAGATCAGCATGGAGCTAAATGCATGTTGACTAAAAAGGAACAACTCGACTTCGTGACGAACGACAAAGTAAAATTCCATCTGTTGAGTGTTCTTTCACCCCAAGAAGTAAATTGGATTGGTAGCTATGACTCAGTAAAAGAACTTTGGAAGAAGTTCCTGGAACTACACAAAGGTACCTCATAAGCTAAGCTAGCGAGATGGGACATCCTCCAAAATCACCTAACAATCCACAGAATGAACAAGGGAGAGAAGGTGGCTTAACTCCATGCGAAGATCAAGGAACTGATCACCCAACTCCAGTCTCAGAGAATTGATAACGAATCGTGACTCAATCTGGTACGCACTCAATGCCTTCCCAAGAACACAAGAGTGGTCATCCTTAGTAGATACATACTACATCTCTAAGGACTTGGAGGTAAGTGTTGGTGTAATTTGCACTAATGATCTAACTTAGGTTTTAATGAATGATAAGGGGATTAAAGTTAGAGTATTTCGTGGTCTAATTGTTTTACCAAGTGTATAGGAGTTGACGGATCTGGAGGACCTGACATCAAGCTAAAATCCAGCTAGGTCTATGGGACCCGATGGCTAGTGCAAAGTCTAGATAGGTCTGCATGGCCCGATATCTAGAGGGAAGTCCTGTTGGGGTTGTGGAACTTGACAATCAGCTGAAGTCCAGTTGGGTTTGCGGACCTGACAACTAGCAAGAAGACTTGGTGGGTCAAAGGCAAGTCAAGCGACTGTAGTTGGTAAGTGGGGCAAGTAACTAGAAGAGAGATCCAGTGAGGACGCGTTCCCAATTGAGGGAACTGTATGCATCAGTCTAACATAGACCCATTTGGAAAACCTAAGCTGAGACCTTGACTAGATCTTGATCTCGGGGACACAAGATCTAATTACTACTTCTATATT
>JBBMJZ010000002.1:10867742-10885211 GCA_037833815.1 Zingiber zerumbet
TCACGATTGCCAAGGTTCTGAGAGGTGGTATATAAATGGGGATTCCTCTCCGTGGTGAAGGTACGCTCTTTGGAATCTGCAACTCTACTCTCAGGCGCACGTTCCTTACTATTCTTCATTCACCCATCCGGACTTGTACTGACTTAAGTATCAGAGGGTCTTCGCCAGTGACTCCCTCTGATTTATGGGCACTGGCGTTTTGTTGGCTCGTCTCCATATGCGCAGGAGCAGAAGGAATCTTTTTCGTGGAGTAAAAGATCCTCTACTAGTCAACCATCGGTTCACCGTGCCCAACGCGTCATCTCTATAATTTTCAGACAGGATCAAATTTGGTACCATCTGTGGGAATCTTTGCTTGAATATGAGAATTAGAGATGAAAGAAGCTGGAAGACTTACTACTGTTACCCTGACGCAGGAAGACCTGGATCTTCTCATCAATGCTTGAGCATAAAAATATTGCAACAACAACAACAATAACAAGTGGCTACCGATGGTACCCTACCGTCACCCAATCTCGTCGTATCAAAAACATCCCATCAGAGGGAGAGAAGGGTTGGAGAGGAAGACCCAGTTCCTCTGCCGTGAGTCATCGTGCAATCTTTTGCACACCGCCCGAGCACTTGGGCTAAGGAGGACTACATCAAGAATCCTCTGGAGATGTGCTTGTCCGAGAAGGATGCAAGGGAAAGGTGTTGGGGTTGCAAAGTTGCAAACACAGTCCCACATTGAAAACACATGGGAAAGATCATAGGTTTATAAGGGAAATATATCTCCATTGGTATAAGGCATTTTGGGTAGAGCCCAAGAGTAAAACCATGAGGGCTTAGGCCCAAAGTGGACAATATCATGTCATTGTGGAAATATCTAAATTCTTTTCAATTTAACATTAGTTATTTATTCCGCAGCGCAACTAGTTTTGTTTTCTTTGTATGGATCCTGAAATACCAACACAAGAGGCTACGATCTTGTGCTTCGATCAAGGTGTATTTTGATCAATCAAGAACTTACTTGATTGATCAAACACATGTCTGATTAAGCATATGATTTGCTAGGAATAGTTCTGTCCTTATATAAATTTTTGTACAGGGGTTTACACAGAACAGAATTCCCAGCGCCAACAATTTCTTAATACACATGAACTACAAAATTTCATAAATTCTCTAACTTATATATATTTGAAACCATAATGCAAATTTGGTCTCTAGCTGTGCAAGTACCTCACTTACTTCCATTGATGATTTTGTAGATATAATTGTTATTTTTACAAGCTGGGAAAGAGATCAACCTAAATATAATTTGTGAAACTACACATTGAGCTTATAGTATGTATCAACCTAAATCATAAAATAATAAAGAAACGAGGTATAAAATTATCTTAGATATACATAAATTATACCTAAAAATAAGAAGTGCAGTCGAAGAAGAGCAGCAAATACAGTATACCTAAATAATCAGAGCTAAAATTAATAACAAACAATAACAAGATAGTATAAATTCATGATAGGACTAAGCTAGCAGAATGGCAAACTGTAGCCACCCAAGCTACCAGACGCGAGCTAGCAACCGACCAAGCCACCAGCAGTGACCACACTATAGAATCGAAAAGACGGTAGGGGGGGGTGAATAGTGTTAGTTGAAAAAAATCATGACTAAAAATAGGTACACAGTGAAAGAATAAAAGACAACGCTAACAAAGCCAAGTTTTACTTGGTTCGAAGCATTCGGCGACTCCTACTCCAAGGCCCGCACTCGTCGAGTGCTTTCGTTGGGAAATCCACTAATAGCTTGAATGATTACAAAAGTTAAGTACAAGAATTAACAAATAATGTTATCGACAACAAAGAAAGTAAGAAAATCTTGATCGTCATTCTTAGAGGAGTGTTACAGTGTTGCAGGAGCTTTTTTGGAGCACCTAGCAAGAGTGAAAGTCGTAGCAGTTGTTGTTTTGAAGCTCCTAGTCGAAGGCCTTTATATAGGCCCATTCTGGATGCCTGGAACCCCTTCTAAAGCCTGGACCACGTGGCTCGGCCAATCAACATACTCCACATAAGCTTTTGGATGAGATTTCGGGTCCGAGCTCTTGGACTGACTCTGGGTGCCTAGACCAGCTCCGGGCGCTCAGACCAGTTCCGAGCGCTTGGACTAATTTCAAGCGTCCGGACTGCCTCTGGATGCTCGGACTCCCCTTTCCTTCCTAAAAAAAGAATTAGTCGAGGCAAATAAAAATATGTTTATCATGCAAACAAAGTTAACACAACTCAACAGGATAGTAGTAGTAATTAGATCCTATCTCCACGAGACCATGATCTAGTCAAGATCTTAGCTTAGGTTTCCTAAATGGACCTAAGCTAGATCGACGCCTATAGCTCCCTCAACGGGGAACACGTCCTCACTGGATCTCTTCTCCAGTTGCTTACCTTCACTTATCACTTGTAATCGCTTGACTTGTCTTTGACCCACTAAGTCTTCCCGCCAGTTGTCAGGACCACAGATCCAACTAGACTTCGGCCAGTTGTCAGGTCCCGTAGATCCAATAGAACTTTCCGCTAGATATCGGGCCCCACGGACCTATCTAGACTTCCCATCAGCTATTCAGTCCCGCGGACCTAACTGGATTCCAACCTGGTGTCAGGTCATTCAGACCAATCAACTCTTGCATACTTAGTAGAAAGGTTAGAAAACATCACATCTAACTTTAACCTTTTTGTCATACATCAAAATCCGATTATTAGTACAACATACACCAATAATCTTCCTCTTTTTGATGTAATGACAACCTGAATTAAAGTTAGAAAAAAAAACAAGTGCTATTAAACAAACATTAAAATTTTGAATAAAGTGAGTTAGTAATGGTTCATTTGCAGAATTCAACACTTCTTGAAATTGGAGATATGTTTCATCAACACTTGGTACTTTTACCTCCTCCAATGGTAATATATCAGTAGTAAACATTTTTTTCAATTGTTAAAGGATAACTGGAACTTGCACCATATGGTTCGGTAATGAAATTCTGATCCGCTGCATTAATTACCATCCTCTGATATGAATTTAATTAATTATAATAACTTTGATCCCCACTAACTGAGACTTGCATGTTTCGTCCATAATCCTCATCAGATATGAACAATTCACCATGATATGTCCAATTATAGTAATTTGGGGTAAAACTAAATCTATAAAGATGTTCTGAAACTCGTTCGCATTATAAAAAATTATCACTATGACACTTTCTACACAGACATCTTATCTTATTATCATCCATATACTCAACAATACTTGATGTAAAATTCAAAAATTTGTTTAACCTAGTCACAAACTTATCAGTTAAATCTCAATGGTCAAGTAAATTCTTTTTATACATCTAACTTCTTTTATTTTACAATTTGTTTGTTACAAATTTATTACAACATTAATAAAAACTACTATACATACAAACTAGACAATACACTAATGGGTGCACATACAAATGAAGAGAAAATGTAACATATAAAATCAATAACATGAGATAGTACACTAATACTATCATTATTCAAGTAGGTATACCTAACAAAGGTTAGCAAAGACGAATATCTCACCAAATACGTTAAATATAGACATACACAAACAATATTACAATAACATAGTACAATAACAAATAGAAAAATCCATGAACAACCTCGGCTAGCCAAGGCTGGCCTCGACTGGGCACACCAGCCATGGCGGGGCACAACCAGCCAAGGTCAGCCTTGAAGTGGAATAGAATATAAAAGTCCGTCTCATGTAGAAAGGTCGTCAATATAAAATCTCAAAAAAACCTCAGATTATATTAGAGATTATATTAGATTTATTATACAAACTCTTATTCTTAATTACGAAAGATATATTAGATTTATTATAAGTAATCTTATTCCTAATTACAAAAGATTGTTTCCAATACTTAAACTCTAACCTTCAAGTAACTGTGTCAAGCTCCCCTCAACTTTAATTGATATTACAATTGATATTTTAAAAATTTTAATTTTTAATATATTAATACAAGGTATCAATCAATTGTGTAAATACCTAATTTAATAGAACAAATGCATCCAACAAAAATGAAGAACAAACACAATTGTCTTCTATTTTCATGCATTTAAACTTGCATTTAAACTAGAGGTGAGTAATCAACCCGTCAAATCGACCAACCCGCTTATATTAATCTGAACCGAAAAAAAATCTATCGGATATAGGATTGGATGTAGGATCATGATATTACATTATCCGATCTAGTAGGACCGGATAATTTTTTATCCCAATAACCGAACCAACTCAATTCACAGTCACCCCTACTTGTAGCAACTACTGTCGATAAATTACTACACGTAGCATTTACTGGCTATTAGCTATTACAACAGGTAATGAGTAATGTTTATTATCATTTTAAAATATTTTATTTTTTTTATTGTTTTATATTTATATTTTATATTTCATTGAATATAGGATCGAATATCCAAATAATTGACAACCGTCGGATATCTGATACATAATAACCGTCGGATATAGAGCTAGATGTAGGTCATGATATTGTATTATCTGATCTAGTAAGACCGGATAATTTTACCCTAACAACCGAACCAACCTGATCCGCGATCACTCCTAATTTAAACAAATACTATCAGATTCAGCCAAAGTTCTCTTAAGAGAGCAAAACAGGCCTTGTTGTTATGCAATTTGATATGCATAAACTACATATAGCACTGCCGAGATCAATTCGACATGCAATGCACATGCGGAAGAACATGATATATTGCAGTAGCAGCAATTTACCGAGAACTCGATTGTGATCGACCTTCAAACAACTTCAAGATCTCACTCTTCCTCAATGCATCGTTAGCCGTCAGTTGTGCGGACATAGCCTTGTTCGGGAACACGTTGTCTGCTTTCATCCGTTCCAAGAAGCCATAGGCAGGCGTCTTTGCATTCACATAGGTTTGGAGCAGAGACTGGTATTGCTTGACCTTACTGACATAGCCGAACTGCTTCAGCATGTGGAAAATCTTTTCGGCGTTATTGATATCGCCCCTTTTAGCATATTGATTCATTACGGTTATAAAAGAGCCATAGAGAGGTCTAATCTTGCTTTGGTGAAAAGCCTCGTGCAATACCAAGTCTGCTTTCTCCACCTCCCCTGATTCGACGTAAAATTTCACAAGTGCATTCCAATTGAAAGGACCATTTCGGTATCTGCTTTCAGACATCCGATTAATCAGTTCCTTTCCTTTGGCCAACAGCTTGTGGTTTACATAAACCTTTAACATGGCGCCGTAGTACTTTGAAGAAAAATTCCAAGTCATGAGCATCTTCTCGAAGACTTCCTCCGCCTTTTCGATTTGCCCAAGCTTACCCCAAGCCACTATTGCAGCTATGCACTCACCCAGATAAGGTTTTGTATCGCACACTTTCCATATTCTAGCAACGTCGTCTGCTTTGCCCAAGGCAGCATACAGAGGGAGAAGAACTTTGCAAATGTAGCGATTCTCCTGGATGCCATCACTTTCAATCTCTTTCAATGCTGCTTCTGCTTTTTCCTTCAAACCAGCTAATATGTAAGCTTTTGCAACCGAGGACTTGATCATCAAATCAGGTTCCACACTTTCAGATTTCATCAGCTCCAGAATGTGCTCCATACCAGATACGTCACAGAATGTGCCTTTAACATCGACTAACATCTTATAAGTGAAGAGCGTAGGTTTTATATTTTCCTTTTCCATCATAAAGAGTACATCAGCAATCTTTTTCCGGTCTACCCGGTTGTAGAGCAGCAACAACTGGTTACAAGCAAAAGCTGTGATTGGAAGATGGAGATCTCTGATTTTGCCAAACACTTCTTCTGCTTTCTTGACATTAACAGCAGCAACATAATTAGCCAACAAAGCTCCGTAAACCACCTCACTCCTGAAAAATTCTGGAATTTTATCGATGTACTTTTCAGCCTTTTGTAGACCATTAACCTTTGCAATCAAATCCAAATGAGAAGCGTAGTCCCTCTCGACGAGTTCAATTTTCTTACTAGCTTCTAGCCATTCAACAAACTGAAAATGTCAATAAAAAAAAGTCAAGAATTTTAGACAAAAAAAAACTTGAAAAGGAACATATAGGTAAAAGCATGATAAACGAATGTGAATTAAGCAAAGATATACATAAACATTTTCATTCATTTCATTACATATACAAAACCAATAGTCTAAATAACTATAAATGTCGAACTACCATTGCAAAACACACATTTTTGTTGTTCCAACTGCTTATGCAAGTTCCAGTTTTTTAAAAAGGTCATTATAGAAAATGGAGGATAATTTGATTCAGCAGACTTTGATTGTGCAAAATGTAATGGTCCTCGTAGTGAAGACAAGCTGCATCCCTACGACTTCAATGCTTTTAATGTATTAACATTTAACACAATACAGACCGCATTCCACAGCGGGCAATTTGCTTTTTGCTCAAACATGTCCAATGCATTTAAATTAGACAATAGTATAAACAACAGGGTGCGCCTGCTTGGGATAGTATATAATGATGCAGTACCAGGATGGATAGAACTTACAAAAAGAACTAAATATTATAAAAACTGAAAATTGCAAGCCCCGATCAAAATCTAAGAAAGAAGTCGTTTGTATGGTTTGGCCATATGGTTGGCCATACAATCAGACAACTCAAAAGGGAAAGCCCTAGTCCACTTTGTTGGTCAATTAATACACCAGAGGTCAAAATCAATTTTAAAAACATCATAATTTTATGTAAATATTAGATACAATCACCTGCAGTGCCCTTGGGTAAACACGTCGCTTCCTCAGATTATACACAGCAAGAGATATCTCATCTCTCCCAAGAGATTTCCCTTCCTCAACATACTTATCAAGTGTTCTCGTTAAAGAATTCCTTGGAGTTTCCATTATTATCTGGAAAATTGGAGAATGTGAGAGCCTTAACCGCTGCTTTTTTGCCCCACCTTCACTTGCTTCAACATCTACCAAGTCGAGTGAACTAACTGCAGATTCATCATATTCTTCAGATAACTCCCCTTCGGAAATGAGCTCTTCATCATCTTCTTTGCATGAACCATCCACAGAATCAACAGATTCCAGTGGTACCTCCAGGTCGGAAAACCCATCTTTTAGATCGTCTTCCTTATCACCTGAATTTGCTCCAGCCTTAGAAGATAAATATCGACTCCAGAGGACAGGTTTCAGAGAAATGGGCCCATGTGTATATGACTTCGGTTGAATTGAGCTGCTATTTATATTAGAGCCTTCTGAGTACAAGCGCTCTCCATGCTTTAAAGTACCACTGCCTACAGTGTTGCTCAAGGTAGGAAAACCAATGCAATTGCTCCTGAAATTTGAATGCGAAAACCAGAATTATATTCTAACCTACATTACAAAAACCATGAATGTGCTCGCAGCACCCATACTAGGCAACAGAAAATTTGATGATAATATATTAGGAAAAAAAAAACATGTCCTTAAAAGAACTAGGATGATAATGATTAGCAATATAACCAAGTGCTTCTTTTATGTTCAAACAAATTAAATCTGACAATTATATTAAGTTGTATTGGACCTTAATTTGGCAATGATAGCCAAATGAATACAAGTAGTGCTGAGTTTGATCGATGCCAGTTGAGCTTGATTCAGTTTGCCTAAGGTAAACACTTTTCTCTTAAGGTGGATTGGAAATTGATTTTAGCCCAAGATGGCCACAATCCAACCAAGGTGATAGGTCAATCTTCAAGTGAGCACCTTGCAATGCTTCTTACCACAAGACCCCATGTTGGCACTGGCTAATTCTACAAAGTAGCAGGCGTTCACAGTATTGATTACCAAGGCCATACGTGTAGAGGCCATTTAAGGGTAGTCATGCTGACTGTTAATATTACCAGCACAATGGAAACTTATGTGAAAAGATATATTCTGTGTATTAAGGAAATTGTAGCAATTGGGCCATCTACCACAACAACATAAGAAGAAACAACAAATGAATATTTTGAAATGAGCTGAATAATTCTCCTCCCATTTATGTTGGAGGAATCAAAATAAATTCTTATTTCAAGTTTTCAACTATATTCTGAGGTCTGTATGATTCTTATAATGCTTTCACTAAACTTGTTTTGTTTGAAAAATCCTTATTCTTTATATTGACTTCATAGATGGGCAATTCCTTTCAGGATATTTCATTTCCTCAGGGAAAATAAAATAAACCAACTTGGATCAAATTAACTCTAATGTTGTTGTCATGCTTCCTTCTATCATTAGTTTTAGTTTCATTCCTAGTATCTACTGCCCTAAGGAAAGCTGCATGATTGGAAGGGGAAAAAAATAGCAAGGCACCTATTCATAAAGTATTAGATATTTTACTGTATATTTTTTCTTCACTCATTAAGTAGATGCTCAAATGGTCTATTTATTCTGTGAAATCTAGTTAAACATCTTAGCTGAATGAAGGCATTTAATTGTTCAAAATAACTACTAAGACCCTCATCAAGCCCTACTTACACTATACCTCAATTGAGACGCAGGTTTGATCATGTAGTGGTATGGGAGCATTACAAACTTTAAACTTGACTGACATGCAAAAACTACTTTAGCAACATTTAGACACCTTCACATTTGTTCTACTTTGCTTTGGAAACTAAGTCACAGAAATATCGTACCTTTTGTCTCTCAGCTTCAGCTCAGTCCACCCATGATCCTTTGACAGAAGAAGAGAGTAGTCATTCTTCACAGGATTAAGATTTCCATTTTTATCACATACCTCAGTGCCTGCTACTACTCCATAATCACACTGTAGATGAAAGCACAGACTAAATTAATAGTTAAGAAAAAAATATTAAATAAATTCTTAAGAAAAGAAGATGAGATAAGTTCTTCAAGTGGCATAGACAAGGTGAACACAAGCTACGGAGCATTGACACAATGAATCAGGAACAACAGGCACAAACAACCGCACAGCGTTGCCAAATCGCAAGCAAGAGTTTACCATCCAAATCAAATGTCGATTAAAATCAAGGTTAAACTACGATCACCTTAGTTATCTTCTCCGGGAGAAGGAGAACGGCGCGTGCCTTGGAGGGAGGGACGGCCTTCGCCACTAGAACACGGTTGAGCAAAGGAATCCGACGCTTCGCCATTGACGTCAACGAGAAGCAAGCGGAAGCGACGGCAACCCGAGACGGCGTCGGAAGAAGGGGTCAGTCGGAGCGAACCTTACTAAAATACTAAAATACCCTCGGCTTTTAAGGAAATATGAGATTAGAGATTTTTATGAATGAAATGAGGGGTAAAATTGGAATTTGGGATCTAGGCCTTTAGAGACGAATGCGATAGACATGCGTTCGACTTTTCTTGGGCTTTGCCCAGCCCAAGTAATGCTAAACAAGTCTACGTTAAAAAAATTAAAAGGCCCTCTAATTATTAAAAATATTAAAAATATATTATTTATTAAAATCAAAAGATATCTTATTATATTTTTATTTCAAAAATACTTTTATTTCAGGTGTAGCAATGGGTATAATATGAAAAAAAAACAACAATAATTTAACTCGATTTTAAAAAATATAAATATAATACTTTTATACTAAAAATTCTTTATCATATGTTGTGTTTAATAATCTGTATTACAAAATATATGGATTGGTAAATACTATATAATTTGGATTACATTTCAAGCTTAATGTTTAACTCAAATTACACCAGCCCTAACTCAGTTATGCTCATGTGATCAACTCTTCGTTGATAAAGAAGCTACTATAGGTACAATACTGCTACCAAGCACGTCTACTGTGAGTTCTCCAATTTCCTCAACTTCAGTGACGGGTAATGATATCGAATACACACTTTATTTTGGTTTAGCTTTTTACTAGTCAGCTACGCAATGCACAATATATCTCCATGTTTACAAGTTCTCTTTTGGTTGAGTACTTTTGCCTTAGGCATCTCACCTAGAGGCTTTGATTCAAATGTTCCTTTTGTTTTCTAATAAAGAGTTGTCTAGGAGGTTATATTATCATGTATTGACCTCTCATATAAAATTTATGTGCAAATATGGCTTTGCAAAAACAATGGGTAGGTCACTAGGAGATGCAGTACATGTGGAATGGACTTGGAGAATGGGGAGAAGAAACCAACTGATCCTCACTTAACTGGAATTGGTTGACATCTAACACTGGCATGGGAAGAAACAAATATCATGAAGGCTCTGAGACCATTAAAAGGTAATGGAAATGATGGTTAGAATTACATATCCCAAATAGTCTCCTCTATATATGATATGAATTGTGAATCATATGATTTTGACAAATATAATAATTAATAAAGTCTTACCAAAATGTTTAGTGAAAATCACAAGAGTATTTGTTTGCCCCACAACTACATTCTGCCCTCTTGAAATGTTTAATAATTCTCACCATTTTTTCTGCCGACAAGCCACCCTGTGAAAATAAAGAGCATTTACATCACCATCCTTGATCCATCTAGTTTTGGCCCATAGTGAAAAATGGGCAGATTATTTCTGTGGAGGTAATCAAAATAGGTTTTGAGGCACTGATATTCAACATGCTCATGTGAAGTCCATGCACATAAGCTCCAATTGCTTCATATGATCTAAGCATTTGTGGAGTACTAAATTCCTCTAATATAGCATTCCACATTGCAACTCACATTTTCAGGTTGCAAACCCAACTGGATTCTGGGTCCCTCACCACCAAACAGGATGACTGTGTAGAGAGGACTTCAAACCTGACATATGGTGTATGAGTTCAAATTAGGTGATGTTTCCTACATCTAATTCTCCCTGGGCTACATAACAGTCAAAACCCCTTGCACCATGTCTCCATTTATTAAGTTTATGTTGATAATGAGTAGCTCTGTAGCTCATTTTGGTTCTATATGATTACAAAGACAATGAGGCCAAAGTCTTTTTTTGGATTGTTTGCTTATTCTGTTTTGTAAGGTGACATCTATGCCACAATTGACTAGCAGTTAGGTTTTGGGTAAATGTTGAGGAGGGAGGTTGTTCTGAAACAATGACAATACTTGTGTCACTCTCCATAAACATGAGAATTAACATGCTTTTCTTTGTTGGTTTTTTCTACACATCTAGTTTTCTTCTATTCTACAGAAAGGCTGCTACTGCCCATGTCAAGCTTCTCCGTAATTCCATCGACATTACCACTTGAGAATATATCTTCTCCATGCTGCCCCGTCACATTTTGCTCAGGGATTGGCTGCTTAACCCCATTCATGAAAGATTTTCCTTGCACTCTGCCTGTTCTCAAGGATTTCTTTTCAGGTTTGCCAGTCCTAACTATATTGTGTTTTCTACCTCTGCATCACCCTCTAGCTCTTCCTCTGATTCGTTACATATGCCTTGCGTCTGAATAGGAGCCACCATGTCGTTTAGGCGCTCTCCAAACTGTTGTATCATCACTTGGTCGAGAAGAGATGCCTAAGGTGAAGAGAAAGGTAAAGAAAAAGAAAGACAAGTACAATATAAAAAAAGAAGTCCCCATTAGTAAACAAAACTTTGCATGCAGTCCCCAGTGGTAAAAAACTTTGTTTCCACTCCCTAGTCAAACATATTTACTTAATTGCCCCTAATATTTTTAAGTATAAAAAGTCTAAATATGAGTATAATTCCTCTTAAATTTAGTACATTAAATCAGAATCTAGTATATTTTCTATCAAATTGAGCACGATTCCTTTTCACTTCAATTGGATGGAAAATATACTATTTTTTTTAAATGACACTCAATTAGATAGAAAATATACTAATTTTTTTTTTAAATGATGATGAATTTAGGGGGAATTATATTAAGCAGGAAAAAAAGTCATACTCAATTTAATAGAAAATATACTCGATTCTAGTGTAAAGTACTAAATTTAATAGGAATTATACTCATTTTTAGACTATTTGTATCTAAAAAATATGAGAGACAATTTTGATAGAAAATATACTCGATTTTAGTATAAAATATTAACTTTAAGAGGAATTATACTCATTTAAAAATATTTTCTATCAGAGCATGATTTTTTTCACCTCGATTGGATGTAAAATATACTAGATTTTCTTTAAATGATACTCATTTGGATGAAAAATATACTAGATTTCCTTTAAATAATACTGAATTTAGGAGAAATTATATTAAAGTAGGAAAAAAAAGTCGTACTCAATTTAATAGAAAATATACTTAATTCTAGTGTAAAGTACTAACTTTAAGAGGAATTATACTCATTTTTAGATCTTCTATACCTAAAAAAACTAAAGGCAATTAGGTAACAAAATTTGCATGAGGGAGTTGAAATAAATAAAACTTTGCATACAGGGAGTGGAAACAAAGTTTTTTGTGCTTGGGGACTGCATGCAAAGATAAAGTTATGATTGAAGTTGAAAAGAAAAAAAATAAAAGAATTCTCATAACATTAAAAAATCAATAAAAGAAAAAAAAAGTAAATAATTTATATATAAATAAAATGATGCAGAAAATAAAAGTGGAGGTGAAAGAAAAAATATATAAAAATGGACAAGAAGACAAAGGAATAATAAAATGAAGAATTCAAAAAAGTAAGAAAGTAATCAAATAAACAAATGCAAGATTTTTAAAAATAAATAAATATAAAGAATTACACAAAGATGGCAAATAAAGTAGAACAAGCTATGAGAAATGCAACAAAGCATCTTGCATTGCCTTATTATTGAATGAATGGTACATGAGAAAACTTTCTATGTTTTAGATAGAGATGATGACATGAGAACATTTGATAAATCTTCATTGTGTTTCGTTATCTTCATATATATTTTACAATGAAAGAATTACAAATAATCATAAATAGTATGATCAAAATTTATGAGATATCTACATTATTTTTATTACGCAAGAATAACAAATAAATCATCAAAAATATTATGAGATATCTATCAATAACAAATATAAAAATATACCAAAAGCAAAAGAAAGAATGTATTGATACTTCCCCGAACAATCAGCAAGTTGCTCCATCTTATGCACAAAACTTTCACCTACAAAAAAAAGATGACGATATTGAAACAATGACAAGGTTAGTTAGTTTGCTTGTTAATTTAGAATTAAAAGTTTGATCAAGGATTCTAAAATAAAAATAATCCTGAGAATTAACCTATAAGTAATGAGATAAAAAACCATTGTCATAATGACCAACATATAAATAAAATAGTGATAACAATTTGACAAGCAATACAATGGTTGATATTTATTTCATCTTCTTTTAAGTTCTTATGAAGTGGAGGATGACTTGGTTTGTATCAAGGGCAATAAAGAAAGAGTTCTTTCGATTTAAAATCTAGGAACAACACCAAGATCATGCAATAACGTAACTCCATGTTGATAAATAATTTCCTAAAGCATAGAAATAATAATAAGAATGAGAATAGAATTTAAAAAACATAAGAGGTCGAGGTGACATAGAAGCCAAAATGAAAGGATAAAATAAAGCAAGAAATATAAAAGAATAACAAAGAACAAGATAGTTCTTGTATGGAAAAAAAGGGAAAAGGATGAAAGTGAAATGACAACAATAAAGAACAATAATAGAATAGTAGTAAAGAGCAAGAAGATAGAGAAATGAAGGGGAGAAAAAGGAAAGAAAAACATAGAAGTGGAGAGGGAAATAAGACAAAGAGAAGAGAGATAAGAGAAAGAAATGATGAGAAAGAAGAATGATAACACAAACAATAAAAAAAGCAAAAAGGACACTAATAAGAAGTCAAATAAAATAAAAAGTGAGAACATGACAACAAAGCATAGCACAAATAAAAGAACATGAAAAATAAAGTAAAGAGAGAGAAAATGAAGTCAAAAAGGAAAAGAAGAGAATTGAGAAGACAAAGGGCAAGATGGACAATAAAGACGACGAGAGTGAGGCGAAGATATAAATGAAGAAGAAATAAGGCAAAGAGGAGGATGAATAAAAAAAGGAGAAAGAAAAGACAATGAATAGGAAAATTGTTAATGATAAAAAAAATGGCAAAAGGAAAAAGTAAAAAAGAGAAGGATAAATGTTAAAAATAAGGAAAATAATAAATATATATCATTCTCCATGTCACATAATTTATAATCTCGAGTCGCTTCGTCCAATATAGACTAAACATCTCTTCCGCCCCTGGATCGGCATCGACACAAGCACGCCTCTGGTTGCGCATCGTTGGGCCCACGCAACACGTTCAAATTTGTCGTTAGGCGCGCGTGACGCATCCAGACTCATCGTTGGGCCCGCACAACGCGTCCGGATGCTTCTCCGAACTAGCACAACGAGTTTGAATGCGTAGCGCAAGTTAGCATGAGCGTCCGGATGCGTCTTCGCGCTAGCACGACATGTAACAGCACGTCGGCACTGAAAACATGCTGTCAGTCCATGGGAGGAACGAGATGTTTCACTTATATCGGGCAAAACGACTTGAGATTTTAAACTATGACATGGAGAATGATGAATGAAGAATGAGAAACAATAGAGAACAAATGTAACATAAGAAAAGGGATATATGAAAACGAGATAGAATAAAACTAAACAGGATAATACTAAAATTTTGAGGTAGAAAAAGAAAAAGATAGAGAGAATGGATAGGTCATTAGGTAGATAATAAAAAAAGAGTTTAGAAAATTGTAGGAGGTAAAAAAATGATGGAGAAGCAAGAAGAGGAAGAGGGAAAAATTCAAAACAAAGGAGAAAGGATGATGACAAAGAAAATAAAGAGGAGGAAGTAAGAACAAAAAAGAAAAAGTAGAAGAAGAAGAATGAGGAGAAGAATAAGGAGAAAAAGAATAAAAAAGAACCAAAGTGAAACAAAGGAGAAAAATACAATGTAAGAAAATAATGGAAAAGCAAGATGAGGAAAAATAGAAGGCAAAAAAGATTACAACATATAAGAGGCAAAGATATCAATCAAAAAAGATTATCATCAAACAAATAAAAATGTAAATTATACATAATCATCGTAAACATTATAATAATATATCAATCTAGATCAACGAAGAAAGACTAGAGATGGCTATTGTGAAGAGAAAGGTAAAAAAAAAATGCGAAGAGGAAGAGCAAGAAAAATAATGGAGAGATTAGTACAATATAAAAACAAAAATATTAACAACAAAAGAAAAAAATGTAAACAAAAACATTGTTGATAAACACGTGTATTAAGCGTTTTTTTAAAATTATTTTTCTTTCTCCCGCTCAAAAGTCATCAAAATTTTCTTCCCCGTCTATTAATAGCGGATCATCGCAGTAAAGTAGGTAGTGTACAGAGAAGCATCTCTTCACGTAAACACGACATAATTAAAATGCTAAAAATTTTGTTGGAAGGAGAAAAAAATATACATATTCTGATTTTTTCCAATAACTTGGGTTGTGGGCTTTATTTTCTGCAGGAACAACACCCAGCTTGAAATAGGACGACAAATCAATCCACATGGCGATGGCAAGCACAACAAGAAGCTGTTCTTTTATTGGATATTCCTGTGGCTCGAATAGCAAACATGGAGTAGCAGGATACTGCAAAGAATGAATAAGAGATTATTAGTTGCAAGTTCAAAGAATGAAATAATTAATCAAGAGGTACTACTATCTCAAGAAGCTCATGGGTTACTCAACTAGAAAATTAGAAATTGGAGTGAAAGGGCACCAACACTAAGATTTGCACTAATGATAGATCGATAAATCTGTTCATCATGAATGTGCAAGTAAATAAAGATAAACTACCATTATGACCAATCACCTCGGTGGCTAAAAGACTAGTTGATCAAGAAACAATTGCACCATGTGCTATCCATTTCAAAATAGAAACAAAAGAAAAAATGTATATCGATTAGCAAACCTCAGGAATACCAATTCCTGTGGCTCGATTAGCTTTGGTCGGGGCGTTTGGAAGGGTTCCAGGCATCTGGAAGGGGATAAAACTTTATCCCCTTAGCAACGGATCACGGTTAAACATGATCTGGTCAAAATCTCATTCCGAGCGCCCGGAATGTCCCAAGCCCCCACAGTCCGGGTGCCCAGTCCGGGTGCCCCGGGTGGGAAAAGTCAACAATGTTGACTTTTTTCGCCCGGGTCTTCTCCTCAGCTTCCGTTCGCCTCGGTCCGGGTCTTCCGATTTGGCTCTGCTCGCTTGGGTGATCTCGGCCATCCGGAGTAGGGCTCACCCGAACCGAACTTCCGGCCTTCTCGAGCAAGCTTCTGCTCCGACTTCTAGTCCCTCGAAAACGACGCACGCCTCTTTCTTGTCCGCCCACGTACTCTTCTGCAACACCTTGTCCCTCAGACACACCAAGTCCATTGGCTCTCTCCCGTATCATCCTTCTCACTAGCTGCATCTTTTGCTCGACTTCCTATGCTTCTAAGCTCCTGCACACTTAGACACAAGGTTAAACACCACAAGACTTAACTTAACTTGTTGATCATATCAAAACAACCTTAGGGTTCCAACAATCTCCCCCTTTTTGATGTGAGCAACCCAAGTTAAGCTAGGGTAAATAGACATAAAAATAAAGCAAATAATATTGCAATAAAGTGCAAAAAAAGAAAAAAAAATTATAGTCTACTCCCCTAGACTTATACTTTTCCTTCTCTCCATTTGATCACAAAAAAATTGGGTTCTAAGAAAAATCTAAGGGTAATAAGTTTGAAAACTTTGAAAAAATTTTAAAAGTTATTTTGATATTACTAAAAATTTGTAAATAATTTTAAAAAACTTTTTAAGTAAAAACGTAAAAAAAATTGAGAAATTTTTCTAAGTTTTTGCAAGAAAATTTATTTTTGAGAATTTTCTAAGTAAAAATTTAAGCAAAAAATTTCTAAGTTCAGAAAAATTCTAACCTTAGGAAATTTTAAAAAAAAATTGAGAAATTTCCACAATGTTTGAATTTTTTTTAAAACATTATCTAATTTTAATTTTAATGCTTTATCAATAAGTTAATTAAACATTTTATTTTAATATTTTGGCTTCTAGGCAGTGGCGAGGCACTAGGTCTTCTTAGTTATTGGAGCAACAACCACTTTCATAAACAAAACCTCATAAAGAAATTAACCGTTTAATTTTCTTGCTGAAAGTGCTAAGTCTAATTAAAATTTAGGTTAAACAAGACTTTAGAACCCAATATAGGTTCCAGCCAACTAGATTAACTAAAAATTTCTTAGGGACATACCTTTTTAAAATATTCCTAATTTATCCCTTGTGATATCTAAAATACCAATTTAGATTATTGTATTTTCTAAAATTTGTATTATGTGAACATGCATAATTTTTTAAGTTATTTACTTGTATTTTCAAATTATCATTTTTCTAATTTAACTTTGTCAAACTCATCTAATGATAAAGATTTAGCTAGAGTTAATTTTAAATTTTTAATCTCTTTTTCTAGTTTCCAGCAATCTTTAATTAATAATTTATCGGGAGGAAGAGATCGTATCTGACTTACCGTATCGATATCG
>JBBMJZ010000002.1:10912130-10924750 GCA_037833815.1 Zingiber zerumbet
TTACTTCAGTGGAATGATATTGAAGAATTTGAATCAATGATGTTTATTTGTTGTTAATTTGATGAGATGGAGAAGAATAATACTAGATGAGCTTACTCTTGTTTTGACTCTATTCTTGATTTTATTAGATGAAGAAATGAGTAACGTGAGTCAAATAGAAGGACTTAGTTGATCTTGTTGATGTAATAATTTGATTTGAATTAATTCTAGAATTTACGCACATTTACTAGTTAATCTTGGAAAAATACGACTTGGGACTTTTTACTACATGAATTTATTTTAGTTTATGTGAGTTTCAATCTTTATTAATTTGATATGCCACGTGACACGAAAATGGCGAACACCAAATTTTAATAATGCTAACTGAACAAGTGAAACTCTGCAGATTTCGAAAACTCTAGACTTTGTGGTCAAATTCTGTTACAAGCACATGTCAATGCAAATTGGGGAGCTAAAATTCTGGATTTCTGAAGTTGAATTCGTTATTACTAATAAAGTCTTGAAATGTTAGTTGAATGCATAGGTGATGATATCACTCAATGAAGGATGACTTGAGAAACATTGGAACCATTTGATGTTTGGGAAGGGAAACCATAGAAAAAAAAATCTGTGCGTGCTAATCTGTGGTGCAAGTTTTGAACAGGAAAAGGCTAAGAAAAGCACTTGATCTCTTAATGTTAAGTGGTATTCCCTTTTGATATCAGAAGTGGCAGAGAAATCTACAGAGTGTGCTGAATCTGAAACTGCTCCTATCCAATTCTTTGTTGATCAGTGCTCTTCTTTGCAAAAATTCTTCATGTAATAGATCTTTAGTCCTAGATTTCATAAATGGGAATTTGGTTCTAGTAATAGATCTTTAGTCCTAGCTGAGTGCTGGCGGCGAGTGAAGCCGCTAATATGCAGGTGGCAGCGCAAAGCTGCCAACACTCAGCTGGAGGCTAGTGAAGCCACCAGCACGCGGCTGGCGATCGCCGAAGCCTCTAGCATGAGGTTGGTGACTGGCGGTCGCCGAAGTTGCTAGCACATGGCTGACAGCCACTGAAGCTTCCAGCACATGACTGGTGGCCTGAGAAGGGAAGAGTGAGAGACGATGGAGCTTACAGGAGAATTGTCGACAGATTTAGTAAGAAACGGACACATAAGGGAAAATCAGGCCTATTCCTTAATTTTGACTAATGGTTACCGACGATAGATAATTTTTTTCGATAACCATGATCTTCTCGATGGAACTTAAATTCTGTTAGAAAATCTCGACGGAATATATTCCATCGGTGATAATATTATCGACGGAATTTTAATTCCGTTGGTAAACCGTCGATGGATGTCACGCCTTTGCAGACTGATTAAAGCTTTACTAAGAGAAATCACATTCTATCGGAGTTTTCCGATGGAACTCGCATTCCGTCGGTATTCTCTGACGGAACATTTTCGTCGGAGAATACCATCATAAATAATTTTTATCGGTATTTCGGTCGGTATTATGGATAATTTTTGTTGTACTTAATTTTGGCCCTAATGAACAGGGAGGGATCGTCATATTCCCATGCAAATAGTGGGATAGATGACAACATTTTGCTCAATGTGGATAGTGACAAGGAGAGCCACCCAATCCTAGGAGCAGCGAAGGACATCCAAACAGACGACGCAACCACTACTAGGGTGGTGCATGTTACCCTACTACTAGGTTGTCAGAATTTTTCTCATGCAAGAACAAAAAATTGGAAGAGACAAGTGAGAAGTGTGTCAGCGATTGTTGCAATGGAACTTGCTGACCCCTTAGCCTTTGTGCAACAATAAAAGAATAATGCTAGAACAGTGTAACAACTTAGATCTTGCAAAGAAGGTTTGAATGGTGCTGGGTTCTGATACCAACATGGGTTTATCAGCGGTGGAGGCTATGGAGTAGCCCCGTCGAGCACAATGAGTTGATTAGTATGGAATGCATGGGGGCTTGGAAACCAACTTGCACTCCGGGACCTGCGGTGGCTCATTGCCGAAAGAAACCCATTTTTAATTCTTTTATGCAAAACTAAGGTACATGCGATTCAGTGCCGGGGTTTGATCAATAATTTAGCCTTTGGCAGCTCGTTTGTAGTGGATAGTGATAAGCGAAGAGGGGCCTCATTTTGATATGGCGAAAGCCAATAGATGTCAACATTCAATCTTACTCATTGGGTCACATAGATTGCATTATACGACATGACTCTTTGTAATGGAGGTTTACAATCAACTCACAAGTATTCATGAGCTTAGTGATTTGTTGTGGGTAGTGGTTGGGGGGGGGGGGTGATTTCATTGAGATAATGTTTGAATCAGAAAAGCAATGGGGAGATACAAGGCCTATGTCATAGATGAAGGCATTTTTAGGAGTAATGGAGGCTGTGGGCTTCTAGATTTGATGTTCAAAGGGGATCCCTATACTTGGGGCAACAAACAAAAAGAGAATAATATTATCTTTGCTCGACATAACATATTTATTTGTAATTTAGAGTGGAGGATGCTGTTTCCAACAACAGAGGTTGTAGACTTGAATTTTCAGGGATCTGATCACTTGCCAGTTTTGTTGTCTACTAAACAAGCTATGAGGGCTAATTAAGGTAGGTTGCCAAGGAGGTTCACTTTTGAATATAAGTGGTTGTTGGAAGATGAGTTTTCAAGCTTGTTTCAATGAATTTGGGAAGGGTTCAAGGGTAATGAGGGTCTTCCAACCAAACTCAATAAATGTAGTGGTATGCTTCGAGGTTAGGTTGGTTCTCTCTTTGATCACTTAGATTGGAGGATACTTGGGTTGCAAAGTTGAATAACACTTTGAGCTTGCATGAAGTAAAGGAGAATTACTCCCGTATTCTAGAGATAGAAAAGCAATTAGGCAAATTGTTGGCGCAGGAAGAAATTCACTGGATGAAAGCTTTAGAGTAAATTAGTTAAAGAATGATAATCGGAATACTAAGTTCTTTCATTTAACGGCCTCAACCGGTGACACACTAATCTCATTAAAAGGTTGTTAAATTTGAGGGGTGATTGGTGCATCAATTTAGCATGTATGACATAAACTATTACGGAATATTTTGCATCTTTATTTACTTCCTCTAACCTATTTTAACAGTCTATTCAATCAATGGTAAAAGCTATTGATCCGGCGGTAGGGGACAACTTCAATAAGATATTGTGTGCTTTGTTCACCATAGTAGAGATATACAGAATAGTCTTTGATATGCACCCAATGAAGGCGCAGTCCCAGATGAATTTACAACTTTATTCTACCGAAAACTATGACTGGTTATTGAAGTGAATATTGTCATTGTGGCATTAGCTATCCTAAATGATCAGAGGAATATTTCTAAATGGAATTCTACCACTATTACTCCTAAAGTCTGAGAGTTGAAGTCTATCAAGGACTTTAGGCCGATTAGCCTGTGCAGTACTTGCTACAAGATTGTGTCACACACCATAACTAATGGACTAAGACCTTGTGGCTTATTTAAGATCACCTTTGTTCCTGGGAGATCTATTTTGGATAATGTAATTAACTGTGGGCTTCAAATGTATTCACTGGATAAGGAACAATTGGAAGGCTAAGCTAGGTTATTCCACGTTAAAACTTGATATGAGTAAGGCTTATGATTGAGTTGAGTGGAGTTTTTTGCAGGCACTTATGTGCAAAATGAGATTTGAAAATAAATGGTTTAATTTAATCATGAGATGTGTTAACTCTATTATTTTCTCTTTTCGTCTCAATAATTCAATTATTGGAGTTGTATATCCTCAAAGGGGGATGCGCTAGGATGATCCGCTCTCACCCTATTTGTTCGTTCTAGGTGCATAAGGATTGTCTACCATTTTATCTAAGGTAATAGACCGACGCCTTTTCATGGGAGTGAAGGTGGCGACATGGAGACCACTGGTATCCCATTTATTCATTGCAGATGATAGTTTGATATTCTTTCAGTCAACTAGAGAGAATTGCATTCAAATTCGGGAATGTTTACGAACCTATGAATGAGCTTCCAGACTGTTGGTCAAATATGAAAAATCTGCTCTTACTTTCAACCCAAGTATCTCAAAGAATGCTATAAATGACATAAAGGTAATACTCTCAATGGAAATGGTTGGGGGCACAATTTGTATTGGAGACTTCTGACTTCTTTGCGACACAGAAGGCTTCAATTTGCTAATCAAATCAGTGTTATAGGTAATACCCTCTTATGCTATGTCATGCTTTAGGCTTCTTGTCTCTATTTACCAAGGTATCAAACATGCTTGCATAAGATTTTGGTAGAAGGATAAAGCTGCTAAGAGGGGAGTGGTGGGTCATCGTGGGATGAATTGTGCAAATAAAAAGAATATGGAGGGATGAGCTTTTGTGAACTTTTATCATTTAACAAAGCTCTTTTGACAAAACATGTATGGAGGATCATTCAATCTCCATAGTCATTGATGGCCTAGTATTGCAAGGGAGATACTTTAAACATTCAGATGTTATGAGAGCTACCTTTGGGTCAAACCCTTTTTATGTTTGGAAGTCGTTGCTATGGGGTAGAGATCTGATAAAGAAAGGTTTGTGTTGGTGAGTGGGGAATGGTTAGAACATCTTCGCCAAGGTAGACCCGTGGATTCCAGACATTCCTTCCTTTAAAAGCATGTTTAATGTGCTGACATATTCAACGACTAGAGTATCAAGCTTCATCACAAATAGAGGTTTGTGGGATAAACATGATGATTGTACGAATTTTGTGGTCCAAGAGGCCGATGCAATCCTTAATATCCTGTTGAACCGCTAGGGATGTGAGGATAACAGATTTTGACAGGAAAGTCTCAAAGGTCTATATACAGTTAAAGTTGGATATCTAATGGAGACGAATTCATTGAGGCCACCTCCTTTCCAGTCCTCTCATTCGACAAAATCATTGTGAAAATTTATATGGCGGCTCCCAATTCCACCAAAAGTTTGGATTTTCTTGTGGCGGGTAGCTACAAATATTATTCTAATAACAGACAATCTAAGTGCTAAGCATGTTCTGATAGAGGAATGTTACCCTTTATGCGAGTTCCATAGTGGGCTACAAGTCAATGCATATTCTTCTATTTTGTGGTTCGACATGCATGGAAACACACTCAATTCTCGGGCTTTCTTAGCAGGGTTATGTGATCTTCTTTATGGATTGCAGAAACTATTTAATGATGATGGTGTCAAAGGAGGAATTTGAAATGTTTGCTATGCTGAGTTGGGCGGTGTGAGGTGAGATATGCAAGTGGACTCGTGGACTGGATGGTAGAGAATTGGAGATCAGCATTGACTGGGTAATCTTGATGCTTGAATCATATAGGGAGGCAAATCGACGGAAGTGGTCTTATTCCCCACGTCGAAGGTTATGTCTGAATAGGTTTGGAAACCACCGAATAGTGACTATGTCCGATTAGAAGTGGATGCGGGGCTACTACGAAACCAGACATAGATTTAGTGTTGGAAAATTGGAATAGTAATTTTTTCAGCATATTAATTGTTACATGTTATAGTAACTATTTAGTAAGTAGTAGTTGCTATAATAATAATGGAATAAAAGGTATTTTGATATAAAATATTTGATGGGGGCACTTGTTTTCAAAAGAGATTTTTTTTTGACGATTTACTTCTTTTGTTTTTTTTTTTGGGTAATTTAGGTATCTAACTCTTTTAGCTGACAATTTTATAGGTGACTGGTCGGGCCTCCCGGAAGTTTTCCACCGACAACTAAGATAAATCGGAAAATACTAATGGAAGCTCATCCATACAATTAGCATTCTTAGATACTCTTCTCATTGAAGAAAAAAATCCTTTGCAGTATGCCGCAACTAAGATTCAAACTTTAGATCTAATAGTTTTATGTTGGAAGGTTGGCTAACCATCGCACCATTATCCAAGGGCAAAATATTTGATGTCTGTCAGACAATCTGCATACAAATCTGCTGAAACAATCCTCTATCGCTAGCAGTCCCATGGGATCTGAACCGTTAATCATGCTATGATTGTGAGATCTTTCATCATCAACTAGATTGTGTTGTCTGTCTCCTTAACACTCAAGGATACTGTTGTTCCAGCCTATAGAACATATCCTGTTCAAGTAAAGTCATCGATTTAATTCTCTTTTATGACAAAAGACGAATATGCTCGCCTTCATTATCCTCGTCAGCTCGCTCCAGGACCAACACGGAGAAAGTAAATCACAATGACTGAAAAGGCAAATGACAGGTGGGGTGAGTTGATTTACTTCTCTTTTAATTTTATGGTACGTGTTCAACTCAATAATATTTATAATAATATTAATTCATAAAATTTATAAAATAGGTTCAATAAAGTTTTTATCAGATTTAAAACTATTTTTTAAAAAATAAATTTATAATGTCAAACTCACTAATCAATTAAATAAATTTAAAAATATAAAAAAAATTAATAATCAAACAAATTAGAATTAAGAGTTCAGTAATCAAGTCAATTCAAGTTTGAACTGAATTTAAACTTGTAAAAAAAAATCAAACCGTGCTTGAAAATCCATGTTAATGAGTTGATTTATTTTAAACTCAATTTGGCATAACTTAGTTAGCTTATCATATAATTTTGAACAATGAAAGACCTCGGATGGACTCATTTACAACTCTAATTGTATATGTGTAAGATCTCCATTACAATACTCAACACCATGTAAGTACAGATTGACGATGAGCTTGTATCCGACCAGAGACCATGAATCGATTCCAATCAACCGTAATCCCCACCAACGTTGATGTGATTCGCCAAGATCGTATTGTTACGTATAAGTAAGTAGTGAAGGTACCATTACAAAATTACTTAGTCGAATCAAGCCCAATCTATCGTCAAACATGTAGGTGAGGTGTCAATGTGGAACGGCCATATCAGCGGCCCCCCTAGAGCCGGTCTCACGGATATAGAGGGAGGTAAATGCAGGTACACAGGTAGAAAGTGCACGGCGGAAACGTTAATCCCAGGCAGTGACACCCCGAAGATCGATCCCTGGATCTTTCAGCTACAAAACCATGCACCCCCATCTATACTACGCCCTTGGGACAATAGGTGAGATGTCAATGGTTCATATAAGATGTGGACACTGATCAAGAGGTACTCAGAGTTCATTCCACAAATATGCAAGGCATTAACAGTTTGTAACGAATTTGTTTTAAAATTATTAGACGATCTTGGCTAGATATATAGAATATTTTGAATTAAAAAATTATAATAAATTCAACTTAGATGACCTGATAATCTCAAATTACTGGCAAGAAAGAGAAATTGTCGAGTTGTTCAAGTTCAAAAGGGAGTCGCCGTTGACTGCCGATTTCTTCCCGAGCTCGAGTGGAAAGCCGAGTACGAGTCGGGTGTTGGAGTTAGAAAGGTGAGAAGTGTTGGAAAAATTGAATGGAAACGCGACTTGTAGGTTATAGTCCCACAACGATTGAAAGCGAGGCTTTCCGACTGATACGGAACAACAGGGGTTGGAAATCCAGGGCCCGGATGACATCAACCCAAGGGGTAAAAAATGTGAACCTCATTGTTTGTTACATCAGTCAGACAACTTGTTGGCCAGCATACAAGACAAGGAAGGTCACCAACTCAAATACACGCCACATGGCACGTCTGCTTGTGCCACATGGCAAGCAAGACCACATGGCAAGTGCCAAGTGGCTTGCATGCAAGCCACAACGTGGCTAGCTTGCCACCAGCAAGCCACGTTGTGGCTTGCTGGCACATGGAAGCCAACAGCAAGCCACGTTGTGGCTTGCTGGCAAGCATGCAAGCCACAACGTGGCTTGCTGTGCTTGCTGTGCTTGCCAAGGCAGGCAAGCACAAATGGCTATATAAGCCTTGGCGTGGAGAAGAGAGTAGAGCACGAAAATAGCTTCTGCTTTGAGAGAAGCTCCAGTTCGAAAAGAGAAGCTCCAGTTCGAAGTTCACTTGAGCTTTGTGAAAGAAAAGAGTGTGCTTTGTGTTGTGTGAGAAGAGCGTGCTTCTCTTTCTCCTTGAATCCCCATGTTTCTTTCCCTTCTGTTGTGCTCTTCTTTTGCTCAACAGAAATAGTGATAGTGTTCGGATCTAGTTCAGATCGTCACGACAACCAGTGCTCGGTTGTGCTCGTGATCCTGCCGTTTTATCCTGGGAAACAGACGTCCACCTAATCCTCTGAGCACCGCGGAGGGGCCGAATATGTTTTAAGGAGACAGCGCTCTGCTGGACTCGGCATCCACTCTGAGTTCGTGTTGCAGCTCTCGACATCCTGACAGCAACTTGGCGCCGCTCGACAACTCACGGTGTCCGCGACTCACCTACTCGACGCTTGGCTCGACTCGCTAAAGTCGACAGTTTGAGATTATCTGCTCAAATATTTTTGCTTGTAAGTACTTGTGCATCTGGTACGGACTCAAAAGTATGAAACAAAGTTTCTGATACGATCACAAAGATTATAACGGATTTACTCCCAATAGTTTTAGGCTTAAAACTTTATTATTCGCACAGAGTTGAGAAATTTGGAGTCAATTATATGCTTGAGAGTTCCATTATTGAAGGTTGGTGTTATTGGAGTTGATTATTGATGTAGAAATCAAACAAGTCACAGATGTCAAACATCCTAGCTACTTTAATGTAGACATTATTTTATTATTATTATTATTTGGATACGCTTTTAGATTGTCGAGCATGTTTATATTCATTTATCATTTTTCATTCTTGTTTTTAAATTATTAGCATTTTTTACAGATAGATATATATATATATATATATAGATGTCACCCAAACCATTTCACTTACAAATTAATTTAGATGAGCATACCCTATTTCTATTGATGTTGGACTTTCTTAAACAACAACTAGTGCACTACCACATTAATTCCTCCATCTATCAACCATCCAAGTTCACCAACTATGATCTCAACATCTTTAGAGCAGCGTATGTTTACATTTAATTAAATAATTAAAATATTTATTATTTGTATATTATTTTAAACATTTTTGTGGTGGTCCCAATAGGCTAGAGAGGGTGAATAGCATGTAAGGAGAGTTAGAAAATTTCTCTTGCTTAAAACTTTAGCAAGGACAATAATTAATTAAACACAAGTAATAAACATAATATGAAAAACAACTTAAAGAAATAAGTAAGATACCAGAAATTACTTGGTTACAACTTAAGTGGTTGTTAATATAACAGATGAGCGCACTAGAAAAATCTCCTTCATTGAAGCAGGAAAAGCTTTTTACATTCTTTTATAGCTCAGAAAGTAACTAGGAAGTGAATACAAACGTTATTATTCAAGCTGTGAATAATTCCTAACTCCATGGGGCTTTATATAACTTTCTAAAAAAAGTTATTATTAGTTGGAGGCGCCTCCAGAGCACTCCGGAGCGCTTCTAAGTGGATAAAACTTTATCCGCTACGCAATGGTCAGCCAACAGTTAACCAACAAATTTCTACATTTGAGAGCGCCTCCGACTTCTTTAAGGGCGTGTCCAAGGGAGGCGCGAAGGCACCTCCAACTTCATTCAGGGCACCTCCATCAGGTGGCGCAAGGGTGACTTTGTGCTCCTCCAAGGTGCCTCCGCTCCCGTAAACAACAGCTCCGTAGACGACGTTTGAGGTGTCTCCAAAACCATTAGAGGCACTTTCACTCCAGGCTGATCTTCACCTGGGTGATGCTCTGGTCAACCAGAGTTAAACTCACTCAAACTCAATTCTGACCTTCTCCTCGAACTGGCTTCCTCCCTGGCTTCTCATCCCTCGAACGTCGTGCACATCCTTCTCATTCATCGGTGTACTCTTCAGCAGCATTTCCTCCCTCGGATGCACCGAGCTCGTCGATTCGCTTTCCGTTCCATCATTCTCACTAGTCACTTCTTCCGCTTGACTTCTTGTGCTCCTAAGCTCCTGCACACTTAGACAGAATGCATCAAATACAACAGGACCTAACTTGACTTGGTTGACAATATCAAAATTAACCCGGGATACTTACATATTGCACATAGAAGGTCGGGTGGATGAGGGTACCTACACAAGAGTAATATGTAAGTCATAATTTAATAATTATTCTTTTCACATTTGTATTTTATTTTTGGCATGATAAGTTTTTGATAGCTATATATGTTTGTTTAGTAGTAGGCAATAATCACTCTCTACAATGATCTACAATGACAAGAAAGCCTTACTTTCAGTAAGAACATATGATTATACTTATCCCAGCTCAGATAATTTCAAGAATCTAGCATTTGAATAACACTAAAATGTACTTGGTCGTAAGTCTGATTATGTTCATGGAAAACCACCACCAAAAACATACAAAACTTCAACATATGCTACGCTTACATCATCTAGTATACAAGTAGAGATGGATACTATGCCGAGAACAATTACTGCCCAACAGATGCAGATATATAAACTAAAACATGAAATGAAGATTGCAAGAGTCAAATATTGCAACAACTTTTTATATGACACCAATCTAGTGGATTACTCGAACCGTCTGATTTGTCTCCTACTCATGAAGAAGAAGATGGTCTAAATATTTCTTGATGCACTACTTAGATGTTTTTTTATATTAATCTTTTACTAGTTATTTGACATTTACCTTCTTTTTTTTTTGTCATTTTTGGATAATTTACTATTATGTGTAATATTCACTTTTTATCAATTATTAACTTATTATTTTTGTAGCCAAATGTATTTTGGTTTGTAATGCAATTAAAAAATACTGACCAAATATATATTAGTTGGTAAATTTTTTAAATAATTATTGATCAAATATATATTTGGTCAATATTTTTAGAAATTTACTGGCTACTATAAAAGAAAGGTCATTTTGCGATGAATTTGAAAATGAATTTTAAAAAATATCAAAAAGTTAATTTGCAACGAAATCAATCACAAAAAACTTTTCATCATGAATAAGTCGTCGCCAAATTCTGCGACAAAATAAAGGAAATTCATGACAAGTTTTAAGACGAATTCCTTTTTCATCGTAAAATTTTATGATCTCAAATCTACAACAAAAAGGGAATTCATCAAAAATATAATACAAATATTTTTTTTTCGTAAAATTCATTGTCAATTTGTGATGAAACTGAATTCATCATGAAATTTCATGATCCCATATTTGTGACGAAAAGGTATATTCATTAGAGATTTCGGACAAATAAAAATTCATCACAAATTTGCGATAATCTAGGGTTTGTTGCAGAGTCGAAAAATCCGTGACGAATTTTTTTTTCGTCGCTATAGTTGTTGCAAGTTTGTATGGGGAAAAAAATTAATTCTGCAACAAAAATATATTTTCATCGTAGAATCTGTGACAAAACATATTTTCATATAGTGTAAAATTATGATAAGTTTGCGACAAATGATTTTGTCGCAATCATTGTAAAATGTAAATATTTTACACAAGCCTACCCATTAATGCATTTTATCATGTATACAAATTATATTCAAACCTATTTTTATATAAACACGGCAATAAACAATCCAACCTATCCTACACAACAATTAAACAATTAAACAATCAAGTTTTATATTCAATCCAACACTTCTCCTTCTTTCAGTTTTCTTTTTTTATTGCATCAAAAAATAAACAAATTAAAAGTAACATTTATGTATAACTTATCAATTGTATCTATGTGTGAACAAATAAAATTTAATTCATCATCAAAATATATCACTTGCATATATGTGTTTTGATACATGAAAAAGTTGACTTTATGATTCTGGTAAGATGTAATTAAGGTTCTAACCTTAGATGCGAAAAGATGTCATTCATCCTTAATTACATGAAACATATAATACATGAAACTTCTAACTAAGAATAACAACAAATAAAAAATGTACAAGTCATGTAATAAGAAATACATGTATCAAATGCTCCATGACAGATAATAAAATCATCGAAAATATAGCTAACATTTCATGGATTAGTAGTACGCATGTCAAAGATATACAAAACAAGGCATGACATGTAAAGTATCAAGGTAAGATCAACACATAGTAACATGGTATAACATGGCATGACATGCAAAAAATCCAAACACAAAACTTAATATATAAAGACTTACTTTATTGGACATGGATTTACAATTGCCACCACCTTCCTGGCTCGTACAAACCCTCTTCAAAACAAATTAACAATACTAATCAATAATCCAAAAAAACAAACTCAATCAAATTACAATAATTATAAGAAAATAACATTCATACAAAATAAATTCATGAAGAACCATCACCACCACTATCACCATCGCCACCATCATCACCAAAATCGAGAAGAATTTGACTTGGAGCAAAGCCTAATTGAAAATGTCACATAAGAAAGTCCTGTTGTCGGTGTATTTCTCTTGTTTCTTGATCTCTTTTCAGGTGTATTTCTCTTGTTTCTTAATCTCTTTTCAATATTATATTCTACAAATGGGTAACATCTTCAGTCAAGTTATGTATATGTGTCGTTACTACTAGTGGGGTGGAAAAAAATGTACGAGCAACTCTTTGGGCTTTGCTCAAATAAACCATTACTATTATCCTTTGATAACTGATAAACAAATTGACAAAGTTTTCCTCACATTTACACGAAATATACATGTCTATATATTTACATCATCC
>JBBMJZ010000002.1:10924850-10935260 GCA_037833815.1 Zingiber zerumbet
GTGCTTTGATCCGTCAAGAACTTGCTTGATTGATCAAACACATGTCTGATCGAACATGTGGGTTGCTAGGAAAAGTTCTGTACTTGTATAATTTTTGTACAGGGAAATTGAAACAAAACGGAACTCCAGCGCCTTCATCTATGACTGAGGTGGAAGCAGTGTCAGGGTCGAGAGCTAAGACATGGAAAATGTCTAGATCTGAAGCTGAGACTAGATGCATCAGGGTTGAGAACTAAGAATCAGAGGATGTCTTAGTCGGAGGCCGAGACAAGAGCGATGTCAGCAACTAAGGCTGAGATGAATATCAGAGCAATGTCAACAACTAAGGCTAAGACGAATATCAAGATCAAGATATGAAATAGGAGTCATTGTAGCTGACTTGTACAGTCGTAATTAACCAAACTTAAACCTCTAGGATGAGCATAGTTGATTCAATCAAATCCGAGTCTCATCCGAATAAAGTCCAATTCCCTTTGTATTCTAGTTAATCTATTTTGACTTTGACTTTGACTGACAGATTAACATAACTCTGGACTCTATAAGACACGTGGAAGTTATAGAATTCCCCATCAGGATCCATCGATTTTGTTTTCTTCAAAAAGATCCTATTTGTTCTCTAACTTTTCAAATGGAATTTGTTTTTCAAAAAGCATTCTTAGTCATAATACTATGACTAATTATGATTAAGAATGCTTATATTTCTAATGACGCCATTAATTTGAAACATATGATGCACATGTACCATAGTCTAAAGATGTTGACAAGGTAACATATGTGCAATTAAAGTTAATTAACGTGTTAATTGCTTTATTTCCCACACCAAAAAACTATCATTTAATGACAAAATTAGAGATGGAATTATCGTTTCATCTCTAATATAGAGAAGGAATTGCACTTTCGTATCTAATTAGAGACAAAACTATATTTTCGTCTCTATTTTGGTCGTTTCGAATTTAAAAATGAGTGAATCCATAAAAATTAGCGACGGGAATAAATTATCCGTCTCTAAATCGAGATGGGCATTTTGATTTCGTCTCTAACTAGCGACGGAATATTTATTCCGTGGCTCTTCAGACATGGAATTAAGCCCCACCGGGTGAGAATACGCGGGCCTGCCCTAAATCACGATAAATATTGACGAAACTATTATTTTTGTGGATAATTAGGGACTAAACTATTAGTTCAATCTCTAATTAGCGACGGAAATAATAGTTCTGTCACTATTTATTGTGATTTAGGGCAAACTTGCACCGTTGTCTGCCTCTTCATTGCATGCTCGTGAAACCTTCGGCGACCATCTCCTCGAGCGACCTCTCTTCCTGTGACCTTTCCATCTTCGACGTCCGTCTCCTCCAGCGTCCTCTCCTCCTTTGATCTTCCCACTATCAGTATGATTTCTCTTTCCCTCTTCAATCTCCATTTTACCAGTAGTTAAACCCTAATGGCGGCGATCTTGGTCAGTTGTGACCTCATGGAGACCACCTGCCTGGCCCCGAGCTCGCGGCCGACCCCAACCTCAGCTAGCCTCGAGCTTGGTCAGCCCGAAGTTGCGGCAGGGAGCTTGGGCGGCCCTGAGCTTGTGCCAGCGACTCTGGCAGGCATTGAGATCATGCTAGCGACTCGTTGCCATTTCATCTTGGCCAACACTGCCACTGGATTGGCTGACCCTCTTGGCCACTGTTAGCTCACGGCTAGAAAATTATTGCTTTTAGGGTGTAGTAATATATTCTAATTGATTTTAACATAATTTAGCAAGTTGTAGAATTTTTATCTAGTATCATTGATTTGAAAGGACAACTTCTTAGTTATATACTTAATCTTTTGTATTCATGATATAGTTATGAATACATTGAATCATGTGTGTAGTACCTCTATTGTATTAATTGCATATTTACTAAGTAATCAATCTTATGTTTATTAGGATATAATGTACATGAACAAAGATTGGATGTATAATAGATTAGAAAATAGATTTATCCGAGATGAATATTTTGCTGGAGTTGAGGAGTTTGTGAACTTTACAAAAAGTCATCAAAAATGTGTGAATGGTGTCACGTTATGTTGTCCGTGTAATCATTTCAAATGTAGAAATAAAGCTTTCTGTGATGAGGACACTATGAAAGTGCATCTAAGTAAAAAAGGATTTGTTCCTAATTACTACAACTGGTACTGTCATGGAGAGCATTATTTATCTCACCGTATTGGAACTTCGGTTGCTTCTTCATTTGGCACAACTTCTTTAGGGGAATCATCATCTAATGAGAATGTAATGCAATCAATGGTTTACGACGCTATAAATGTTGTTGATCATTCAAATATATATGAAATATCAACACTTAAAGTTCAGCAAATGTATGATATGTTAAAGGCTAGTAAAAGAGAAGTGTGGGAAGAGATTCCGTCTGGTCATTCCCAATTATCAACTACTGCGAGGTTATTGAACATTAAGGTAGAGCATCATTTTTCATAAAGATGTTACGATGGCATATGTCAATTGATATTTGAGCTACTTCCTGTTGATAACGTAATGCCTGATAGTTTTTACAATACAAAAAAATTAGTAAGAGGTTTAGGTTTGCCTGTAGAGAATATTGATTGTTGCATTCACAACTGCATGATATTTTGGAAAGAAAATAGTGAACTGATTGAGTTATAAGTATAGTAGTCGCATACTAGGGGAAAAAAAGAAAAATAGTGCATGGAAAATTATGTATTATTTCCCATTAACTTCTAGACTCCAATGTTTGTACGCATCTACTACAACAACAAGCTATATGAGGTGACATTATGAACATGTGCATGAAGAAGGTATAATGTGTCATCCTTGTGACTCCCCTACATGGAAATATCTTGGCACAATATTTTCCTCATTTGTAATGAAACTACGTAATATGAGACTGGACTTTCTATAAATGGATTTCAACCATTTGGTCAGTTGGGATAATAATATTCATCTTAGCCTGTTATAATAACACCTTACAACTTACCGCCTTGGATGTGTATGAAAGATGAATTCATAGTCCTTACTATACTTATTCTAGGGCCAACTAATCTAAAAAATAAGATAGGTATTTTCTTACAACCTCTCATTGCCGAGTTGAATGAATTATAGAATATAGGGTCAGTGACTTATGATGTTGCAAGCAAAGCTAATTTTAGATTACATGCTGCATTATTATAGACAATTAGTGATTTTCCAGCATCCCTGATTTGATAATCATACCCACACTTTATGACAGAGTCTAATGCATTTTCATTACCCTGCAGTGGGAAGGTATGTTGGTTTGATAATCATCGTAAATTTTTACTAGTTGATCACCATTTTAAACAAAATAAGAAAATTTTCATTAAGAATATTGTAGTCAGAAAACTTCCTCCAACAATCAAGTCAGGTGAAGAAATCCTTGACCAAATAAATAGTTATGATTTTCTACCAGTATCTGAGACTAATTCTGATGAGATAAATAAATACATCGTTAGGCAGTGTGAGTATGATTGGAAGAAAAGAAGTATTTCTTAGGAGTTGTCATATTATAAGTATCTACTCATTCGTTATAATTTAGATGTGATACACATTGAGAAAAAAATTCTTTGATAATATTTTTAACACTGTGATGAATGTGCATGAAAGAACTAAAGATATTGCAAAATCATGTGAGGAATTAAAAGAACTAGTCAGCAGACCATTAGGATAAAACAACCAATAAATTTCTAAAGGCTTGTTATATATTGGACAGAGATGGTAAGCAAACTTTATGTAAATAGTTGAAAGAAATCAAATTCTCAGATGAGTATGCCTCAAATATGTCTTGATGCGTAGATATAACAAGTTAAAGATGTTTGGAAAGAAAAGTCATGACTGTCATATATTCATGTAAAGACTTATTCCAGTAGTTTTTCATGACTTACTTCCTCAAAATGTTTAGCAAGCACTCATATAATTGAGTCTATATTTTAGAGATTTAACAGCAAGATGTATTATGATCGATAATATGCTTCGACTAGAAACAAACATTCCTCTCATACTATATAAGCTTAAACACATTTTTCCACCAAGTTTTTTGATTTAATGAAACATCTACCAGTACATTTAGCATACGAAGCACAAATAGTTGGTCCTGTGCAATATAGATGGATGTATCTATTCGAATGATTTTTAAAAAAATTAAAGAATACTGTTCGAAATAAATCAAGAGTTGAGGGCTCAATTTGTAATACTAATATGGTTGAAGAAGCATCCTCTTTTTGCTCCTATTATTTTGCTGATAATGTGAAAATTAGACATCACAAGTGTCCTCGAAATTCTAATGATGCTCAGCCGATGGACCAATCTATGCTTTCTATTTTTAAGTTTCCTAGCAAACCAATGGGAGCATTTATTTCTAGATGGTTAACTCAACAGGAATACCATGCTGCAAGAATATACATACTCTTAAATTGTGTTAAAGTTAAACCCTACATAAAGTAAGTTGACTTATTTAATCAAAATATTTATCCAATTTAAGTTGTTTCTCGATATCCTAATTTTATTAAAATTATCTTATTTTTTAGCTTGTATAAACAACAACTACAAGTACAAAATCCATCAATTTGTGTAAATGAGATAGCTAAAAATTTAGAGACAAAATTTGCATTATGGTTTCAAATCTATGTAACTTATAGAATAATTTTAATTTCTTACATCCATATTAAATTATTAGAGGCTTATTTTATATTATAACTATTGTTATAAATATATGATCGGAGAATAACTAATGCGTAAGATTCCAATATAATCAATCTTGCATCTAGACCTCTCCGTAAGATAATAGTGTACTCTAGCGACTATGTTAATGGCTTTAAATTTTACGTGACATAATGGGATTCATTCAGACTAACTTCAATTTGGGTGTTTATGTGAAAGGATTTATCAACAACAATGATTCTAAGATTGATTATTATGGGAGACTTGAAGAAATCATAAAACTTGAATATCCTTTCTTACCCATCAAAAGATGTGTATTATTTAAATATTCTTGGTATGATCCAACTCCAAATACAAACACTATAATACATCTAAACTACAATTTAGTTGAGGTAAATGCAAACAAAAGTTTCAACAAGTATAAACCATTCATTTTCATAGTACAAGTGGGGCATGTTTTCTATCTTGAATATCTCATGAAGAGGAGAAGACCTAGTTGTTGGGACCTTGACGTCCGCTAGAGGGGGTGAATAGTATCTCACCCAAATCGTCACTTCCTACGCTTGTTAGTGCACAGCGGAAATACAAAATAAACCTAACAAATAGAAAGCTAAACCTAGAGGCAATAACCAAGATAATCAAACCTCTAACATGTTTATGTAATGTGGTTTTGAGATCACTTACTCCTACTCCACGATTGTCCGTAAGGTGGACGATCCCGATCAGTCTGTGGATGACTCCCCGAAAAACCTCTGGGTAGCTTGAGTAGCTCCTTGTGGGTGGAGAAATCTCACCACAACCTTGATCCAAACACTCTTAGACCACAAGAAGAGCTTGGAGGCTTTGGAAGACTACTAATAAGGGTTAACAACTTCTATTTTGTCAACCATGGCCAAGCACCCCGAGCTCTCTTTAATAGAGCTCGGGAGGAAACACTTAGCTGTGTTTCCCTCCACCAGTCGACTAGTACAACCACCAGTCGATTGATCCTAAGTGAAATTCGACCGTTACAAGCCAATGATAGGCTACCAGTCGACTGATGAAAACACCAATCGACTGTTATAGTACCGCTACAGTACTGCTACAGTAACGCTACAATACTGCTACAGTAATGCTGTAGTAAACCCTAATCCTAGGATTTGACCACCCAAGTATATTCACTCAGCATTCGTTCTCGCTCGACCAACCTAGACCTAGCCTTCTAGGCTCCTCCATCAGCCTTGCGTCCCTCGGATGCCTCCCCATCCTTCACATCTTGCCTTCTGGAGCTTCCACCAGTCTTGTCATTGCTGTTGGGTCTTCCTTTACCAAGAGGTTGCACCTCCGGGACTTCATCCATTGCCAAGTCACACTTGGACTTATGTTGCCAAGACTACATGCTTGGACTTACACCGCCAAGACTCATCCTTGGACTTTCCTCCTTTGCGAAGATCGCACTTGGACTTTCCTTGTTGTACCTATATCCTGCACACTCACAATGTATATCAAATACAACAATAAACCTAACTTAAACCTTTGCCCAAACATCAAAACCTAGAGTCACTTGATTGCTCCAACAAAGATAGGTAATGTGTATTTGATCCTTGTGTCTAATCTGCAAGAGCTTAGGAACACAAGAAGTCGAGCGGAAGACACAGCTAGTGAGAAGGATAATACGTGAAGGGAGCCAACAAGCTCGATGCATTCAAGGGACTAGGTGCTGCGGAAAAATACACTAGCGGATGAGAAAGATGTGTACGACGTCCAAGGGACAAGAAGTCGGAATGGAAGACTGCTTGAAGAGAAGGACGAATTTGGGTTACAGTAAGCTCAACTCTAAAAGGCTGGAACATCACCCAAGTGACTGGAGATAAAGCCAACAACCAGAGAAGGCGTCGAATGGTCAGCATTAGGCTAACTAATTCGAGTGCCTAGACAAGATGGTCCGGGCGCTCGAACCACTTTGGTGCTGAAAGGGCACTTCAACGTAGTGGATCAACTTTGGGTCCACTTCAGCAGTGGTCCGAGCGCCCGGAGTAGGTCTGAGCGTCCAGGAGTGGATAAAAAATTATCTTCACACTGTTGTGAGGCCATTGCATGGAGATAGGATTTGCCACACCGGGGGGGGGCTCAGACCACGCCACATCAACAAATGGTCAGATTTGACTAGCAGATTATAAATATATTTCTAGTCTCAGTAGTTTAGAACAACACACTCTGTAATCTTTATTGTTTCGAATTTTTGTACTCTCAATGTTGTAAGAGGCTTCTCCGATTTCAACAAAGTAGAACTTTCTACTGTAGCTTTAACTGCCTTAGATTAGCAACCTTCTTGGTTGCAAACCCAGTAAACTTGGAGTCTTCTCTTCCTTTTTATGTTATTATTTTTTATTAACTAATGTGTGTTTGTCTTTACTAAAGAGAAAGCAAAAGAAAGTGTTTTATTTTATTTCAGGGCAATTCACCCCACTCTTGTCAATCGCACAAGACCAACATCTTCCACTCGACTTCTTGTGTTCCTAAGTTCCTACACACTTAAACATAAGGATCGAATACAACATGACCAAACTTGACTCAGTTGATCATATCAAAATCAACCCAGAATACTTATTCAAATAAAGTAAGTTACAAAAATAATAATATATAATTATTTACGAACAACATATCAAATATAATTATATAGTTATATTAGCACTACTAGCTACAACGTTGTAGTAGCTACAACTCGGTAACTGCTATAATGTGCTTAGATTTTAATGTCGTAGCAACAACGATTCGATAGTTGCTACAATGTTGTAGCAACTACTGACATTGTAGCAACTACCGGATCATAGATATTATAATGTGCTTAGACTAAAATATTATAACAATTATGATTCAACAGCTGCTACAACGTTGTAGCAGCTATCGATGTTGTAGTTGCTACAATGTGCTTATACCAAAATGTTATAGCAGCTATGAAATAGTAGCTACTACAACGTGCTTAGATGTTCTGGCACTCGAATGAGAACTAAACTAAATAAGATGAGGCAACCACAAGTAGTTAAAAAATAAACAATAGAAAATTATCACATATATAGGGGAACACACTGCAAATGAACGAGGGATTTTGACGGAGAAGAGTTTGAAATGTTTGGATTTTTAAAGAAGCACAAAACCTTAAATGTATTGGTTTTTTTCCTTTTATGTTTGATAGCTTTAGACAAGCTTAGAGAGGAAGCTTCGAAGGTAGGGAGGCAAGGCGAGGCGGCAATGAGAGAGTTGATTGGCGAAGATGGTGAAAGGTGAAATGAGGGAGTTTGAAAGAGGATTAGAAATGTTTGTAGTTTTTTTTACGAGAAATAAAATAAAACATAAATGTATTGGTTTTATATCCCTGCTCGCCCACCCCGACCAACCTTGAACCGATCTGAAAACAACTCAAACTTAGATGAGCCGTAGATTAGGCAGAGAAGTGTAAATTAACCCGGGATAGGGCACCCTTTGATAATAAAGCAAAAAAGGAAGCTCCTTTGATAATTTAAAAAAACAAAGATGCCCTTTTGAATTTTACTCTTGTTTATTTCATAGAATATTTTTTCCAAATTTAAATTTTAGTTCAACTTAAAATCATCATGATACACTAGGTATCTGCCCATATCAAGTGAGCAAGACATGTCAATATGATCCCTTCGTAATACCGTCTTGAGATTGTCACGTCATCATATTGAGTAATCGATTGATCAAATGTCAAAGTGGTTGACTAGAGTGTTGATTGAGGGGAGACCTAAAGTGCTATTTGCCGAGTAAATTTGGACAATCTTGAGCATTGAGGATCTAAAACCCGAGGGTCAAGCGTCCAAGTGGTTAGTGTGCTCTCGAACACCCGGAGACTATCAGTGGTGGACAAGTGACCAGATTACTCCGTGCCAAGTGAGGGTGGGCTCTGGGTGGCCTCCAGCCACCCGCTTCGAATCAAACTATAATTTGGAGGGGACGGTAAACTAAAAAAGGGATCACAACCAATTATAATTAGATTGTGGCCACGATCTAATTGTAATTTTAAGTAGTACATCCCCTGATCTAAGGGCAAAGAGAACTTCTTTCCTTGTCTAGGTTGCACTCTCAAGTGCTTGAGCATCCGAACAGAACAAAACTTGAGCTCGAGTAAATAAACTTGATGTCAATTATGCCTTTTGATGAATATAAAAAAGGCCCTTTAATGAAAGTATAATTTTTCACCGCTCTTCGCACCCCTATATAAAGTAATAATATTAATATTATAAGGGTATGATAGCATAATCCTTTGCTATCTCATCAATTTTATTATATTATTTTCTTTCAAATCTAATTTAATTAGAGGGATCTCATCAGCTAACTCTCGATGAGTCATCTAACATGTCAATTTACAGGAGCACAATTAAAAAAATTTAAGGTATCTATAATGGAAGCTCCTTTTCATTGTGGACTTGGTGACACGGAGAAAATTCCCTAACATTCTTTATTTCTGGGAAGAAATAGTTCGCAGTTTCGGGAGTCGCTTGTTACTTCTTTTTTATTTTTATTTTTATTTTTTAATTAAAATAAAATTGTTAATTTAAATTAAAAATCAATAATTTTTTTTTATTTAGGTCTATTCTTTAATGTAATGTAATTTGTTTTTTAATTATTAATATTATTTAGTGGTAATTTATAAATTTAAATTTTACTTTACATGAGATAAAATATAATAAAAAAAATATGAAATTTAGAAAAAAAATTTATTATAATGGAGAGATATATAAAAATTTTATTTTTAACATGGCGATCTACAGAGCTTTTAGCTTCTATCCATCTAGATGCCTTTAATCAATGTCACAAATCTATCCCATATCACACCATTAATATAAAAAGTTTTATTGGTAGAAGAAATAATATTATTATTTTAAAAAACGTACCGATTAAAAGGTTTTCCGTAATTTACTAAAATACGTACTTAGATTTATGAATTGACTAAAAGACGTATCATATTTTAATATTTATTAAATAATATACTTAATTTTCTATTCTTCCTATTTTATCCCTTAATTATTTGTCAATATCTTTCCTTTTTTCATATAATTTTTTTTTTCTCTTCACTCTCTTCAATGCATGCATCCTCTCTTCTCTTTCCTCCCATCTTCTCTTTCCTCACTCTTGTGGAGATATGCATGCATGTAAAGCATAATATGGGTCTGATATTATTTCATATCAAGCCCACGGGATTAGAGTTTAACGTGTTTTCTTTAATAACATTTTAACACCTTCGGAGAAGTCGAAATATAAAATGGATGGCACCGTTGGACTCCTTACAGTCTCAGAAATCTATAGGATCGAAAATGAGTCCAATTCGAGATCTCTAGGTCCATCAGTGAGTTTTGACCAAATCCACTGATGGACCTAAACACTTCGGATTGAACTCATTTCAGGTCCTGTAGATTTCTGAAGCTACAAGGAGTCCAACGGTGCCGTCCATTTTATATATCGACATCTATGAAGGTGTTAAAATATGATCAAAAGAATCGGCTAAAACAACTTAATGTGAGCCCTGATATGGTTCATATCTGACCCGTGTTGGGTTGTTTTATTTTAACACCTCCGGATCAGTCAAAATATGCAATGGACGACATCATTCAATTCCTTGCAACCTCATAAATCTACATGACTTGAAATGGATGCAATCTGAGGTCTCTAGGTCCATAAGTGGATTTTGACCAAAACCCATTGATGGACCTAGCGACCTCAAACTG
>JBBMJZ010000002.1:10961409-10972007 GCA_037833815.1 Zingiber zerumbet
ATCTCCTTTAGTTGCATCATTTGCTTTTCCTGTTAAAGGTGGTTTTGCAATGGAGTTGACTATTGCTCATTTTTGGTCCAGTGGAATTAGTATCCATGAAGTGACTCTTGTAGATTTTGAGGTAAACAATGAAGAAACTAGCTATTTCTTGCCTTGCATCTATCATTAAAATGGAGTGATAGAAAGTTCTGAGGTGTCAGATTCACATTTGCATTTTTCAAATGTGTTTGCTATGTCCTTTCTTCATTCACTAAAGCTATATGAGATGCTCTCTTTACTGCTCGAGATAAAGAGCGATAAAAAAAAGAAAGATATCTTTTTATTCCTATGAAGGACACCAGCAGAGTTGTGGTATTTTGTTTGAGTCTTGTATGGTAACTCTATCATACAATTGTAATTCTGTTGCAGGGAGGACCAGTTCGTATTCCTGGACTTTGCATTCCTAAAGCACTTCACCCTATGTTGCCTATATTTCTGTTGTGAGATTTTCCACATCCCAATATGTTGAAAATTGAATTATGTAATTGAATTCTTGTATTACTAATTATAAAGTGTATGGACGCCTGTTATGGTTAAGTTTTGTTTTCTTTGAGATTTTTAGCTTCGTGTCAAAATCACTCAACTATGGTTCTGTATGACTTTTCAGGGGCTAATTAATGGATTAGTTGAAATGCGAGAGAACAAGTTGCTTTGGGGTTAGGCGAGTTAATTGTTCTCACAAATGAGGAGACACTGAAGGAGTTCGTTAAAAAAAAATATTTCAAAGTGAGTTTGTAAAACAAAATTCATGGCTTTAAATATTCTTGAGAATAAATTTCAAACTATGATCAAATATGATCTATCTAAAATAACTTGCCTAAGTAGTTAAGAAAAAAATTTGCCTAAATGATTCAATATTGTGTATGATGAATTTGTTAAATTGAGGTCTCCATGTTGTTTTTTTTACTTTTGATTCTTTTGATCATTGTTTCATGTTCACTTATGTTGGCCCTGAAATTTTGTTGGTCTTCCCATATGAAGTGCTTAAGTTATCATATTTGAAGAAATGAAATAGTCAATAATTATGCATTGCATTGAGGCACTGACGTGCAATCTTATTTATTCTCGGTACATGGAAGATAAATGAGTCTTCCATCTCTTGGCACAATCCTTCCATACCGAAGTTTTCCATCTTTTATTGATACTCTCAAAGATGCCTTGAAAGATGAATAGGTACAGATCTTAGCATTGGTATATGTACCATTTTTGCTATGCAATTCCAACGACATTCATTTATTTTTGTATGTGAAAATAATACCCAATTTGTGAAACCGCAACCAAGACAATCAAAAGATTACTCTGGTTTCAAGTTGAAAAGGAAGGAAATGTATGTTCACAGCTCGTGCAGTCACTTATCTTAGCTTCTCATGATGGCTCAAGTTTGGTCAGAAGGAGAGCCCTCTTTGGCATAAAGGCCTATGCAAAGGTATGCATTTTTAAATGGCTGACTGACTTTCCCCTAAATCTATAAAGAAGCCACATAGAAATTTGCATTTTCTAATTGTTTCCATGATTGCATTAGGTAAATCTTGCATTAGTTATTTTAAGTCTTTTGATTCTAGGCCCAGCTATTGCACAAAGTTTATAGAATGGGAGTGGCTATGTATTCCGCTGAGCGTTGTGCTTTGCATGTTTTTCAGTTAACAAAAGATCAGTGTTATGTTGATTTTGTTTATCATAGTTTTTCTTAGGCCTCTTTGAATTCTCAGAATTCTTTGACTATTGATTCAGTTTCATTGGAGTAGTAATTTACTGCAAGTTATTTAGGCATTTTACTTCCAAATATACTGCAATCTATTATTCAGTTTCATTAATTCTATGACTTAAATATATGGAAGTACATGAAAGTACCTAGAGGTTCTAGAAAGTACCTTAAAGCATATTATTTTTTGGTTCCTTCAAGTGCTAACCTAGAGGTTCTAGAAAATATATCTCACCAAAAACTTGAGAAGAGTCAAATTAGGAATATGGAAAGTAGCTCGATCAACGTTATAATCACCACTTGTCCTTGGATCATTCCAATTGTCAGAAATTTCATTGTGATATCATAATTTATATAGAAATTTAAAATTTTTACTAAAATTGCAACCTATATATGGGAGTTTTGATCAATTTTCATTAAATTCTACTAAAATTCCAGCTTCTTTTTCAATTTTAATTATGATACTTCCTGACACTATTTTCTATTATTAGTTCGTTGTTACCATATTTTCTCCCAATAGATTTTTTTTTCCAACTTGTTCACCCGTTTTTATTTTCATTATAATTATCACTTGCGGTTTTTCTTTAATTTCATTTTGTTTTCAATAATTTTTATTTTTTATTATGCAATCGAACATTTGTTGTAGGTGGAGACATCCAATCCGCAAAGTCATACATGACCAGATTAGATGCTAGGAGAATTTCAAAGCTTTTTGAAAATAGGTATTTCATATCGGTCAATTAATGAACTTTGTCAACTTATAAATAACTGCTAAGATAGATAATGACAACATGCTCTTTCTTTCTAGGTTTGGATTCTTGTTTCCACTTGCTTATATGTGGATGATTGACGAATGTTCTTCTCTTTTTCTTGAAAATCTTTTTCGTCAGTCTAGTTTTCACTTTGAATGACATGAGAATGTTTTCTTTTCTTCAAAGTCTAAAGGGTACATTATGTTGGTATCTAATGATTTGATCTTTGATGTTTTTTCTTGTTTACTTTATCTATTTGCTCTGGACTCTTATTTCTTTTTGTCATTTTATTTATTTTCGTAGTGAATTTTCTTAATTAGTTTAACTATCACATGAATCCACTTTTTCTATGTATGCAATTTTCTCTACATGATCAATTTTTGGCTACACATTGCACACAAGTCATTTTGTGCTGCTAATAGTGAACCGAGAGAACTTTCTTCCATTTCATTATCCAACCCTGTAATTTTGAAGGTTTGACATGTCAAAAAGCTCATTTTTTTTCTTGATGATGATCTGTGTTCAAACTTTTCCCTAACTAAATAGGTGCAATAAGTGCTTCAGCGTCATAATACTACTTTTGCCTATTTCTTATAGCATTGGAGGATACGTTAATGTCCTTGACATTCTCTTGGAAGTTAGAAAAGGTATTGTCCTTGGGTCAAGTATAATATATCTTCTAAACTTCAAATTGTTCTTGTACCTACCGTATTTAACATCATTCCCATTGGCACCACTCTTGGTTTCTTCTTTGCACTCGGCTATCATGTGATTAGCTTTTCTAAAAAATATTTTTTTATCTTGAAAGTTAATCACATGTAACTAGTAGGTAAAGTTCTAAGTTAATTTTCTTTTATCTCTGTCCTCTTTCATGTTTTGCAAGATTTGTCTATGCCACCGTAAAAATATGTAACAATTGTGTTGATGTCTTTACGGTCGTTAAATCTGAGGCCATATATAAATATGAGCTTACAAGAAGAGTATCTGTCTTTCCCAGCTTAGCAAGCCTAAAATCATTCGTAGAGCTGGTCAGATTGTAGTTTTTGATGCACGAAGAAATGAGGTTTTGGAAAGTGTTGCAAAGATCATTTAGAACCACTTCGAAACATTCGTTAGTCACAGGGAGTTTGTTGTTACTAGAGTTGTTGCAATTGCTATCCAAGCTTATTGCCGAGGTGCTTTGTAGAAATTCTTTTTTTCTATAAAATGCATATTTCTAAGGCTAAATAGCTTTGTGGAAGCTTTTGTGGGTCATCATCAAATGTTTACTTTTTTTTAAGCTGAAGTATTTTGAAGAAATTGGCTTTTTGAAAAGTTAATTATTTTTCTTTTTCTAGGTCCAAGGAATATTAACAAACTTCTTTGTAGAGTATGAGCATTGTGGTAGTCACTAATGAAGAGAATAGTCGATCCATGTTGCAGATATAATTTTTAAATTTCATTGGATAGATGTGAATTAATGTGATAACATTAGTTCCACTTTTTGGTTATATAATTTTTTGTACTTTATTCTCTTGGGTTGTAATTCTTTATATATACTGATAAATTCCCTTATGTGCATATCTTAATTCTATTGAGATATCGAACTTCCTGAAGTTATATAATAATATCCTATGAACATAAATTGCATATGACATTTCTTTGTTTTTCTTAGGATGTTTGGCCAGAATTCCATATTGGTTAAAAGTATAGGAGTCTTTACTAATAATTGCCTATAGAAAAATCTCTATTTATATGGGAACAACATTCTCTAACTATAGTATCTTATAATATCTCCATGCAGGATTGGATTTCTCATCTTATTCGACTTCTATGTTATTCCCTATCAAGATTGGTTTTCTGATCTTATTAATATTCTTTCCGGGATTGGTTTTTCTGATTGTATTGGTTGAGCGGGATTAATTTTATAATCTTATCCATATCTTATTGATATTCTTCTAGGGGATTGCTTCTCTGATCTTGCTAATAGACCTCAGCAACATTAGTTTTTTATGATCTTATTGGTTTTTTCACTTATTATCTCTGGGTGGGATTGGAATTTCTTATCCTATTAGACTTCTCGATATTGTTTAGTGATCTTGGCTTTCTGATATCATTGACATATTCCGAGCTATATTATTCTATAACAGCCCTTGGGCTAGGCTTTTTACACAAATATTCGTAGCGGATTCGTTTTCTCATCTTATTGGTGAATATCACCGGTCGTGACTCGTCTCCTAGTCTTATCGGTATTTTCAATATTATACCTTATTGATCGTCATGGTTGGGACATTATTGGACTTCTGGTATTCTTAGTTTTTTGGTTATTATCCTCCTGACCAAGGGATCAAACTCCTTTCCTCGGTTGGGATATTATTGGACTTCTGGTATTCTTGGTTTTCTGGTTATCATCATTCCGACCAAGGGATGAAACTCCTTTCCCCTGTTGGGACATTATTGCACTTCTGGTATTCTTGGCTTTCTTGTTATTATCCTTCCAATATAGTGATTGGTCTTCTCTCCTTAGTCGGGACATTAGTGATATGCTCTATTGGGATATTATTGGACTTCTGGTATTCCTGGTTTTCTAGTTATCATCCTCCCGACATGGGATCGAACTCCTTTCCTCGGTTGGGACATTATTGGATTTATGATATTCTTGGTTTTCTTGTTATCCTCGTAATTGAGGTCCTCCCATTGGTCGGGATGTATCGTATTCAAGTATTCTGGCATTCTTATTCTTAGCGGTGGATCATTGGCATTCAGGCATTCAAGGCATTCAAGTACACAAGAATATTATTATTACTTTTCTCCCTGGTCCAAACGAAACGGATATTTTGGTATTTTGGACATTCTTATTATTAATCTTAGTCTCGGGATCGAGTTTTTTTATTTCGGTTCAAATGAAATGGATATTCTGGTATTCTTAACATTTTTATTATTTTCCTCACGACCAAGGATCTGGTATTCTTTTGATTTTTTTACTCCATCGTAGTAGCACATATATAATCTACCAAACTAATTGTTACTATTATTTTTAGGTCATTGAATCCTATACTTTTTGTATTTTTGCATTTTAACTTTACATCTTCCTTATTTGATGTTGATATTTTTGTTTGTCCTCTTCTCAGTTACATGTTGTTAATAAATTTTTGTTCGCAGATTAACAATCATTGCCTTCAATAATGGTGTGAATTCGATGACAATTAAGCAGGTTCTTAGCCAAGGTCCTACTTATGTTGTGTTGAAGTTTATAGAAAGTAAATTCTTATACACTTGTTTGTAAATGTTCTTGCTAACCATTTATATTTTTTGTTGCTTAAATTCCGTCAGCATTTGTGTTGTAGCTGTTCTAGATATCCTAATGATGTATGGTGCATTTTCAACATCACGTCGATTAGCTGTTACTCAAATATTTTATCGTTTTCTTTAGTTTTCAGTTGCTTCTTTTGTCGTTTGCTATTTTATATCTATGTCCTTTCACATTAGATTATTACTTTAGAATTTCTAATTCCTTAATATTGTCATACTTTTGGTATTGTATCTTTTTTTCCTTTGTTTTAGCACCCCCTTCATTAATAATTTCTAATAAGCTTATCAAAATTGATACACTTGGTTTAAGTAAAGCACTGCAAGATGGTTCCAGTTCTGCTGCTTTTAGAATATATCTTTATGATTGTATTTTATGCAGCGTATAATTCCATTTTGCCATTACCTAATGGATTTATGTGATTGTTGGCTGCGCCTAGTGAGATGGCTATGGATCCATGGTTCCAGGTCGCTTTCAGAATATATATCTTTATATTGGAATTTATGCTGTATATATTTCAATTCTGTCATCGTTTAATGGATTTATGTGATTGTTGGCATATTGTGCGCCTAGTGAGATGACTGCACCTGGTAACCTTTTGTCATGCCTTCTTGTCTGTTTTTGAGCGCGGCCAGTGAGATGGCCGCACTAGGTAACAATTAGTCTTGTTTTCTTGTCTGCTTTTGAGGTTTCAGTTTTTTTTCATCCTCAAGGAAGATTATTATGTTTTTATGGGCTATGTATTGAGAGGACTATTGACTATTAAGTAAGCTCTTTTCTTCCTATTCTGCAAGTCTACAAAAGGTGAAATCTGTCCCCTTGGTGATCCCCCATGATTGCCCCACACGATTGGGAGGGGGAGTAAATCAGGAAACCAGAGCTAGCCATCACATGAGAGTCAGCTCTTTTCTTCCTAGCAACATGTATGAAAGGTACTATTTTAGTCAACCTTTATGTGTTTTTGAATGTACTATTTCGATCCACTTAAAGTTCCATATGATGATTTCCTTTATTATCATTGAAATCTTGGTTTTCAATTAATTCTAAGTCTGGGTTGTTGTCTTTCCAATTCTTTTACCTAGATTTCTTGCCTCTCACTTAGAAACGTTGACTAAGGTTAGTATTTTGTGATTTTGTTGATTCATGAAGAAATACTGCTTAGTACTTTTCTTTTTCCAATGTGCTTACTGCAGGACAATTTATAAGTGTTGTGTTAAAAGCTGTGATAAAGCTCGATTTGTTCTCTATGATGATTCTGGTCTTGATAAAAAAAAGGCAACCCCGTGCAGGGAGCTCCCGCTATGCGGGGTCCCAAGGAAGGATCATTGTAGGTAGCCTTACCATGCTTTTTGCAAGAAACTGTTTTCAGGATTCGAACCCGTGACCTTTTGGTCACAAGGCAACAACTTTTTATTCTGGTCCTGATGTGGTTGCAAAATGTGTTGTTTATTTCAGTTCTTTCATTTGTCTATGTTTTAAATATTTAATCTAATTATTGATTGTGTCGATATTCTATCACAGGTTAAAGATCTTAAAGGACTCTCTATTAACCTATTGGTTCCCAAGCATGATGGTTAATGCTCAAGTGACTTCTCTTCTTGAGAATGGGATAATGCTATCATTTCTTACATACTTCACCAGATGTGTATGGCTTTTCAATTTTTTCATTGCTTATATTTTTGAAGGTGCAAGGCTTTGAAATTGAATAAGATGCATTCACTTAACTGCTTATAATCTAATACTTTTTGATAGGTTGATATGTTCCATTTAGAGAATGCTTTCCAAACTGGAACATGGAAAGACAATTATGCTTGGAACGAAAAGGTATTACATTCTCATTGCCAATGAGTTAATAACCATGCTTTCTAATTCTTTTTTTTTACACATGAGCTACACTAAATGGTGATCGCGGTCGTTGATATGGTAGCCCTTGCGTGTGTTCAGGCGGTATTGCCAATGCAACTATAGCTTTTGCAATTGGGTTTTCTAATTGTTGAAACAATTTCTCATATTCTTATTCCTGCAGGCCAGAGATTATATTAGTCACTAGGTATCTTGCAGTAGCTGCAATTGTATTAGAAAGCCTTGTAGGATCAGCTCTAGCTTTATTTTAAAGTTCCCTTCCATTGGGATTGCCTTGAGTGTAGGTGGAACCTTTCTTAGAATCTGATTTTCAGGTTGCTATATTTCCTCATTTGATACTATCAGAGGTTGGGACAGTTCGAAATCGTTAGTGTCCCAAGTGGGCACATGTCTTTCTGGTTCCGACCATCTACACACATCTACACACACCAGGGTCAGTAGGTCATTCTCACCGATATCTTCTTCCGGTGGTAGTTAAACGTTGATGTTGCAGTCATTGTATGTTTGCTGATGCATAGGTGGTGGCTGACTATTTTGTTTGGTTGTTCCCACTATCACAAGACTCGTGTTCTCGTGATTATAAATGTAGATTCAAAATGCAGCTGTAAATCCACTTCTCTCCCATCTGGAAAGGAGGTGATCATTTTTTAATTGGAATTTCCTTTTATCAATTATACAATCAATTACCTTTAATTATTTATTTCATATAGGAATTTTTGTTCTTTTATCTATTAGCATGGGGAATTGAATTGTGCAAAATAAATTAATTTTTTTATTACCTTGATTTTTTTTGTTCTTTTTTCATTACCTTGCTAATCGGGGTTGTCAATCATAGAATTGATGGATCAACAAAATGATGTATGTCAAATATGATATATGCTTCATTAATGATAACTTAAAGAACCATGCCTTTCTTAACTTTATTCTAATAAATTTGGTCACTACATTGGATCCATGCCCTTGACATTAGCTAATAAGTATTACGGTCTGAAACACAAGTGTGTGGGGAATAAGAAGGATAAATTGAAATTGAGAGTACAGAATGGTTAACTAGTGTTTGTTGTGGCCTTGGGGTGTAGGTAACATGATCTTGCATAGTTATTTTAGAAGAAGAAAACAATAGACAATCAATAAACTCTAATAATAATAAAAGAGAAAGGAGTTTTTTTGGGATCTTACTTGTCATTGTTCTAAAAGCTTGCATATTCCATGCTTTCAAACAAATAAAATATGATTCATATGTTTAAGGATTGCCATATGTGACAAATTGATGATCTTGTGCAAGTATAAATAGATTCCATTGAATATGAATTGGTCTTGTCATGATAGGGAAACATATGGTAATACCTCAACAAATCTTTATAAACTGTGTGTTTCTTATCATCTATGCTATGATATATTTTGCATTGTCATGAGTGCAATATGACAGGTAAAAATTGTTGCTCCTATTATTCTTCTTTCAGTTATAATGTCTATATATGTTAAAATGCATTTCTTTGTTCATGTCTCTTTATGTTTGTTGTAGATTAACACTTTCTTTGTAAATTTGCCAGTATTATTCTTTCTAAAGGACATGCCCGTTCAATTATTACTTGCCCTTAAAATATCTAAATAACATTATGCATTATTATCAACTTTCTATTATAGGATTTACCATCTAATGAACTATTATTGCTCTATTTATTTTTAGTTCGCTACTTTTTCAAGAACTTTTTTGAATATGCTTTTTCTGGGCATCTATCAACATGCTGGAGTTTTTGCTTTAAATAGCTTTAATTCTTCTACCTTGCCCTTACAATTCGTCTAAAATGCCTTTTTGCCACCTTCATATTTACTGATGGAAATTGCTACCAAGACTTGTTTTGTTACCTTGATTTCACAGTAATCGTTTAGCCAGGAGTCGATAAGGACACGAATGTTTCCGAGTTAGTAGTGATAATTTCTCCACCAAATCAGCAATAATAACACTACAAACTTTGTTATTGACAAAGCAACGGGTATGAACTCCCTTTGATTACCTTCTTCCTCCTTAGCTTGTAGATTGAGAACTCGTCGGGCCACCAATAAGTCTCCAACAACAGCATGTTGTTCATCATCACTGTCCTCTTTTTCTGGCACTTCAACTATTTCATCCTCATCTTCCGACTCAAGTTCACCTTGGGCGTTTATTACCATCACATTTTTGTTCACACATTGACTAGCTATATGACCATGCCCTTGACATTTAAAACACTTGGTATCACGAGTTTTAGAGGAAATGAGCTCGCGATTACCTTAAGTAGTAGATGGTGTGGGTTTGGGCTTCTTGAAGGGTTCAAACTTTGGCTTGTTTTGAGGTTGTTCCTCCTTTCTTGGAGCTGTCCGCCATGTGCCTTGAGTAGTCATTGGTCCCCTCCTAGCCAATCCTCTTCTCTTGAGTTGTTCTTCCACTTTTTCTGCTTGGTGGACCATGTCTACTCAACATAATGTTGCAATTCAACAATATCAGCAATTTTTGGGTTTAAACCATGTAAAAACCTAGCCATGGTGGCTTCCCGATCTTCATCGACATTATTAGCTCGGATCATAGACAACTCCGTCTCCTTGAAATATTCATCCACACTTTTGGAGCCTTGAGATAACCTTTGAAGTCGCTGATATAAGGTTCTATAATAATGGCGGGGTACAAACCTCCTTCTCATGAGCACTTTCATCTCCTCTCAAGTGGACACAGGTTACTCTCTCTATTCCTTCTCCGAGTCATCACCACACTTGATCCCACCAAACAATAGCGTAATAGTGAATTCAATGGCAGCTAACTTCACCTTTTTAAACTCTGAGAATTCATGACAGTCAAACATCATTTCCATCTTAGTTTCCCATTCCAAGTAAGTTTTTGGGTCATTTCTCCCTTGGAAGGTTGGAATCTTCATCTTAATCCCTCCTAAATCATTATTTCTTCTAGTTCCGTTTC
>JBBMJZ010000002.1:11008363-11019367 GCA_037833815.1 Zingiber zerumbet
CATCAAAATACAACTCGAGTCAAGTCAACTCGAGTCGGGTCAACCAGGTCAACCTTGACCTAAGGTTGCACCAACATCTTGAACTCTCCAAATGTAAGTATGGAATGCAATGTTTACTTTTTTAAAAAATTGGAATGAATGAAAAGACAAAGTGGAGGGCTTACTTATATTTTGTGAAGGGTTAGAAGAACGTCTTGGTTCACTCAAATCTCATCCATTAAGTTGAATTAGATCATCCAGATCGCATCCCTTTCCAAGGAATATAATGTCCCTTTCCATGGAACAAGGTCTTTTCATTTGAATGCCTTTCATTTTAAATTCAATGACAGAGATTAAGTCATCTAAAGAGGTGTTTATGCTCTCTCATTTGGATGAACCCGATTTGTCGATCTTAATCTGACGATTCAAGTTAAATCATGTCACATATGAAGTGATGGAATTTAATTTTTCATTCACACTTGCTTCAAAATCAATTTTCTAATAATTTAGAACTCACAGGTAGTCCACAAGCTCTTTGTTAGGCACTGAGCTTGTGGATATACAATATGGGCTCACGAGGTTGTCGCAAGCTCGAAAAGACTTACAAACTCACGAGTTAATAGTGAGCTTAGGTTCAAACCTAAGTGGCAAAGGCAATGGGCTCGAGAGGAGGGTGAAGGAGGAGGACATCTGAACAAGAATTTCAATATAAATAAATAAATTGTAATACTACAATATATAAATAGTTTATTTCTTTTAATCAACATTAATCAATATTATATTATAATAGTATAATATCATAACTGCTATATAATTATAATATTTATTTTTATCAATATTATATTATAGCATCTATGATCTAAGTAATTACTCTAACGTTGTCGAAAATAAAAGTATTTAATAAAAATAAAAATAGATTGAGCTAAAATAGAGTATGATTTTAGGACTATAAATAAGTCAAGTTGAGTCAAGATTTGCTGTATTCAAACTTATTTGATAAAGTAATTAAATCAAGTCAATCCAAACTTAAAATGAACTAAACTTTTGAAATGGTTATTCAATCTTGGCTTGATTTATTTTTTATGAGCTTGAGCTTGATTCAAACTTGGGTTGAGTTTGGTTCATTTAAATATTATCAAACTCTCAATTAAGTTTATTTAATTGATTAAAATTTTACATTGTAAGTTTGTTTAATTAACATTTATTTTTTTAAAAAGATATTTATTTAACATGTTGATTAGAATTTTATTAATAAATATTATTTATAAATATTATTCATAAATTAATATTAACAAGCTGAATATATATATATATTAAGTTTGTTCATTTAATTTAACAAGTTATTCAATTAATTGATCCTATGTATATTAAAGGAACATATAAACATAAATAATTTTTTTTCTAAATTAAATACAAAATTTATTCACGATTCATTTATCATTCTACATGGTTTTGATAATAAGTGAAAAAACAGAAGATTTTTTTAGACGATTCTAATAAAAGGGATTCTTTTGATTTTTGTACAAAAGTTTTTATATAGGAGAATGTTACTAATTATCTTATGGTGCACACGAGTGTGCATCAAGTGTATTTTAATTTTTTAACTTAAGATTTAAGGTTTAAAGCATATTATTTAGATTTTAAAAAGTAAAAAAAAAATACACATAGTATGCAAATACGACTATATATATATATATATAATTTTTTGAAAATATAAATATTATCCTTTAAATTCTGAAAAGCAAAATGAATATTGTTATTTAAATTTTAAACATGAATATTATTTTATTTATATGTTGAGTTGTCGAAATCAACTTTAAATTGGATAAGGTTTCAAATGGATAAGATTTCGCCATGTGGTATTTTTCAGAAATCTTCATATCAGCCGTTGCTCCAATAATGCATGAATTGGACATATGGCTTTGGCGTCTACTTGTTTGATGATTTAGCCGAGAATATTCGTGAATTCATTCCTTTTTGTTTTTCTTTAAAAGCTTACAAAATGGGGACAAAAGATTTAATAAAGCATCGAATGAAAATGATATTGAAAATGAAGTAGAATAAAATAACATTCCATCACTTTACCATCCTAAAATACCCTTATTCCAAAATTATCATAATAATTTTGATAAAAACTACTGCAATATAAAAGTAAATTTATTTTTATATATTTAAAATTACTACATAATAATTGTTATATTATTTTTTTTTTAACTTGGTCTTGATCAAATTCACTTCACTATAACTGTAACAGTTATTCAAAATTATTACAGCAGATAATATTTTTTTGATAAAATCTGTTATAAATAAAGTTGTGATAACGTGTAATAGTTATGAACAAAACTATTGTAGAGATATTTGCAGGATGAAAAATGAGATGAGTTATTGCTTTGATATTTAAAAAAATTATGAGACTTTTTTGATAAAAAAATGATAATAAAGGATGTCCTTGTATTTTGTAATTTTTTTTTGTTGGATTGTTTTTTGGTTTCGCATACAATTTGTTAACGTGCGGATTCATACAGTTAAGAAACAAATCTATTTGTAATCTAATTAATAGTTATTGGATTGTATTAATCTATGTGGGATTTAGATGGGCAAAGCTCTTTAGTCTAATTTATTATTGATGGACTACATTATTATTATTATTATTATTATTATTATTATTATTATTATTATTATTGATGGACTGATAATAATGTGAATTATATATTGGACTTGTCCCTATTGAATTAAGATATTCTAATCATTCTCTTTTTTTGTAAATTTTAATTTATGTATTTATTTTATGTCATATTCTATGATGAAATGGGATTTTTGTTTTTGTATATCCTATATTATAGTTCTTGTATGCTTTTAGAATTTATACGGCTTAAGACTTACAATATCTAATAAGTAGTATTAGAGCAAAGGTTATTTCATCGATTTTATAGCATTAAGGTTTAGGTTTTCGTCAATTTTATTGTTCTAAGCTAGATTTGGATTTGCTAGTATAAAATGATGTTTGTTTGTCGAAATGCCTAGAAAAGAAAATCTAAGATTTAATTTCTCCGTGATCCCAAATCGTAAAGAACAACACGGTCCTAAAACTATCGTGATTGTTTTGGGAAAATCAACATATAAAACATGTGCCAACAATAGTGATTTTCATGAAGAACAAGAAGAACAATGGTAATTGTCGTTGTTTCATGAAAATTGTCACATTTGATCCATGAACAAAGAAAGATGTTTAGGGTTTCACCATAACACGCCATGTCCATGGTGGTCAATACGACCAAGTCGTGTCACATGCTGGACGTTTCACTTGTGATGCACCACGACCGTGTCGCCTAACATGGTTAGCCCGTGTTGAGCGTTGTGCGGCCAAACATGGTTGTGTCAAATGATAAGGGCGGGTCATGTCAGGCATTGAACGAGCTAACACGACTGTGTGATTGGTGCCCGACACAACCATGCTGCCTAGCATGACCATTTTGCCCAACACGGTGGTGTCAATTTATATGACTAGGCTGTGTTAGGTACTGTAAGTGGCTACCTTTAAATGAATTCCAAGTTGTCCACGTTTATAGTGGTAGACGCGCCCTCACTATAACGTAATCCTAGATCAGTCGACTTTAAATGAATTCTGAGCTATTGTCTCAACATTCTTGTGTCAAATGACAAGGGTGGGTCGTGCCAGGCACTGACGAGCCAACACGACTGTGTGATTGGTGCCTGACACAACCATCCTACCTAGCATGACCATGCTGCCCAACACGGTGGTATTAATTAATGCGACCAAGTTGTGTTAGGTATTATAAGTGGCCACCTTTAAATGAATTCTAAGTTGCCCACCTTTATAATGGTAGACGCACCCTCAACCTATAACATAATCTTAGGCTGGTCAATTTTAAATGAATTTTGAACTATTGTCTCAACATTCTGTTAAAAAATCAAATACTCAATCAATGACTTGTGGGTGAAGTCAAGGCAGATCAACTAGTAGCGCGCAAGTGCTATGTAGAAGTCATCAAAACTTAGGCTCGTAAAGCACTTAATGTGTAACCATCAAGGGTAAACATGATACATAAGGACCCGCGGTACTACTCAATGAAGAGAAAGAAGAGGTGCAAATTTACCCCGACCGACCAGAGGCCACCACTCGGATAGCCGCCGACTTGCCTCCTGAGTTCAGAACGAGCTAGTCGCATGTTTGACAAGCAACCGTGATATATTCACTTAGATAACCTAAGAAGTTACTGTTAGTACAATTTGCACTAATGGTTTAAGTCAGATTTTGATGAATGACAAGTGAGTTAAGTTAGGTGTTATCGTGATGTAACCTTATTACTAAGTGTGCAGGGCTGGCTAACTTGATGAGTCAAGAGGATCTGACACCAAGCAGGAAGTTCAATCAGGATGTGTGATTCTTGAATGGCAAAGTCCAGATGTGGGATTCTGGTAGGAGGGAAGTCCGGATGTGGGATCCTGACAAAAGATTGGGATGTTCGATTCCCGACAGGAGGAAGTCAGGATGTGCGATTCCGGCAGAAAGACATGATAGGTCAGATTGGCGTCAAGGAGGTAACTTGACACATGATAAATGAAGATAAGTCACTGGAGGAGAGTGACTAACATGGTAAGTCAGATTGACATCAAGGAGGTAACTTGACACATGATAAATGAAGATAAGTCACTGGAGGAGAGTGACTAAGTGAGGACATGTCCCGGTTGAGGGGACAATAGGCGTCGATCCAATTTAGGTCCATTTCAGAAATCTAAATTGAGAACCTAATTAGATCCTATTGAGGTTGTAAGGTTGCAAACATAGTCTGACATTGAAAACACATGGGAAAGATCATAAGTTTATAAGAAAAAGATATCTCCATTAACATGAGATTTTTTAAGTAGAGTCCAAGAGTAAAATCATGAGGTTTTAGGCCCAAAGTGGACAATATCATATCATTATGGAGATATCTGAATTCTTTTGGTCCTAACAATTGGTATCAAAATAGGTAACACTCTGAATTGGTGCAATCGCCAATCAAGCAAAGGTGGTGATTTTCAAACTTATTTTTAATATTTCTTTTTCGATTTTTAGTCTTTTCGATAGAATCCAAATAGGTATAATTATCTCTTTGGATAAATTTTTCTATTGTAAACTACTTTGAATTAGTGCAACACCAATCGAGCTTTTATACTTTTATTATCTCTCACACTGCTAATCCAAGACCTAGTCTTAGGAATTCCTTTTTTCTTCTTTGTGTGCAAGGTTCCTTAAATGGTCGAAAACAAAGGATAGAGCATCGCTCGTCCCCCGCTCTTCAATGGGGACTGACATTGACCAATGGTTCACCGCCAAATGAGGATACAGGGCGCCGATAGACGAAGCAACAAAAGTACCGATCGACCCAGAAAGATGGAATCTGGATGACAATAAAAAGGCCCAGACCGACTCGAATGCAACAAATACAATCCAGTGCAATCTTACTAAGGAAGAACTGAACTGCGTCAGCCCATTTGAGAACACTAAGAAGCTTTGGGACAAACTGATTGAACTACACAAAGGCACAAGCAATGCAAAGGTAACAAAGCATGACTTGTTATTAAATAATTTATTTAACATTAAGATGCAGGATGGAGAAACGACTACTCAGCTACACGCCAAAATCAAAGACATTCTGAACAAACTCCACCTAATTGGTTACCAACTAGAGAACAGAGATGTAATCAACTATACTTAAACTCTTTTCCTTAAAATGCACTGTGGGCATCTATAGTAGATGCTTATAAAGTTTCAAGGAACTTAAATAAATTAAAACTAGATGAGTTATTTTGTGAACTTAAACTCCACGAACAGACTAACTCAAAGCTAGTCGAGAAAGGTATTGCACTTTTTGCAAATTCTTTAAAAGAAATTAAGAACAAGAATAAATCAGAGCCAAAATATGAATCTGACTCAGAAGCTGATGAAGAACAACTAGTGAGCATGGTTAGAAAAATATTCACTAGAAGAAAGAATAACTTCATAAAGAAGGACATATAAAATGTGATAAAATCAAATGACACAAAGGCGCCGAAGGTCACATGCTACGAGTGCAACAAGAAAAGACACTACAAGCATCAGTGTCTAAAAATCAAAGACAACAAATCCAAAACAACCAGAAAAAAGAAGAAACTCAAGGTGACATGGGACGAATCATCCTCAGAAGAATCGAATGTCGAAGATTAGAAGCAACACAACTACCTCACGTTGATAACATCTGGACTGGAATCAGAAAGCAAGACAAAGCAAGACGACGAGTCTGAATCCGAATCAAGCCACAAGTTCACACTCGTTTCTGAACGTTCGAACGAGGTATTTTCTATCTTAACCTATAAATTTTTTAGAATAATTACGTGTTTGAATAAAAAATTAATAAAATTTGAAAAACAAACTAAAACACTTCTTGAGGAAAATCAACAACTCAAGGAACAAATTGAAAATAAAAATCTAAATTAAGAAATAAAACTTGAATAGGAAAATACAATCTTAAAAAGTAAAATTAACAAACTCAAAAAATTATTAGAAACTTTTACTACAAGATCAAAAAATTTGGACCTACTTCTTAAAACACAAAAAGTTGTATATAATAAGTCTGGGCTTGGATATAAATCAAGCTCTACTATTAAAACTTTTATCTCTCTAATAAGTTAAAACAAGAAACTAATCAAAACTTGGGTTCCAAAAGCGTGTCTAACCATGCAGTAGGATTCAATCAATTCTATATACCCAAAAATGAAATTCATTACCTAAAACAAAATCCATCTAAACTAGTTAACCCAAACCTAAAACATAAAAACAAACCAAATTCAAATCAAAAAAATAAATTTAAACCAAACAACTACAAAGCTGATTTAAATTCAAATTACCATCAAGTTTATTATAACTACAAAAATAATTGACATAAACCTAAAACCTAAACCTAAAAATTCAATAATTCAGGGGAGACTTCAAATTAGTTGTCATCTCTAAAATAATAGTTTGCTCGGCTGGGTTATTAGGATTAGGTTAAAAAGGGACAAAAGTTTAACCTAAAAAATAGCACTGGAGAAGTTTGGGATGATAATAAGTTAGAAAAACTATGTCTATGCATGTCTAGGAAGATATGACTTAGTGGAACTAACTGAATCCTAGCTGGTTGACCAAAGTTTTATTATTAAGTTTAGTGGATAGCACTATTTGAAAATTTTCAAAGGCGTGGTTACTCTAATTATGTCTAGGTAACTCACCACAACTTAGAAGTTTATTCAAAAAAATGTCTATTTTTGAACCTAAAGCTAAACTTGAATCTAACACAAATTAAACCAAACCTTGAAATTCAACTTAACTCATCTTATAAAATCATAGGATCCCTTTTGTCTGAAAATTTAGACTGGTGAGATGAATAAGATTAAATTAAACTAAAGTAAATTAAATTAAAGCATGGTTAATTCTAATTAATCAACTTGAAATTCAATATTAACTCCTTCCAACTTATTAATAATTATAAGCATATTGCTTTTATCTGAAAACTAAGACCTTGGTTAAGGGGGAGGATATTTATTCTAATAATTTTCAAATTCTAGGAAAATTATTCACCTATGTTTTCTAAAAATTTCCTACTTCTCTAGTGTTCAAAAAAATATTTTGGCCTTAGTCTAGATCGTACCCATAGAAAGAATGATCCTATAAATATAGGAATCGAGCATCTCACAAACATACTATGTTTACCTTGATTGTGTATTCAAAAACATAGAATGACGTGAGATGCGTAGACCTTTTGCCTAGACTTTAGATGCTTATATTAATGCATTAACATAAGTTTGGGTAAAAAATACAACAGTATATTGATAAGTTAAGCAATCCTTTTTTCAACAAATTCTAAATAGACATTAATAATTAACTTGACTAATCAGATGAATACTGCTATCTTCTGATAGTCAGTTAATAACTAAAGGTTAGACATTTATGGACTAATTTTAGATAAGCACTTTTAAACTAAGTTTTTTTTTGTACATTAAATTGTTCTTAACAACTTAATTAAATTTTACGTAATTAAAATTTATAACTTAAATTTTGTAAACAGCTTAATTATTTTTTTAATTAATTTCATAACAACTTTTAACTTAAACAAATTCTTAACTTAATTAATTTCTCAACAACTTAATTAATTTATAACTTAAACTAATTCTTAACTTAATTATTTTTTACCAACTTAATTATTTTTTAACTTAAACTAATTCTTAATTTTTTTAAATTTCTTAATAATTTAATTAATTTTTAACTTAAATTATTTTTAATTAATTTATTAACAACTTTTAACTTAAACTAATTCTTAACTTAATTAAATTTCTTAACAAGTTAATTAATTTTTAACTTCAACTAATTCTTAACTTAATTAATTTCTTAATAACTTTTAACTTAATTAATTCTTAACTTAAATTAATTTCTTAATTTAATCAATTTTTAACTTATTTAATTTCTTTACAATTTAATTAATTTTTAACTTAAACTAATTCTTAACTTAATTAATTTCTTAACAACTTAATTAATTTTTAACTTAAATTAATTTCTTAACTTAATTAACTTCTTAACAAATTCTTAACTTAAATTAAAATCATAACTTAAATTGTAGCTTAATTTTAAAAACTTAAACCTTTAACAACTTAATTTTAAAAAAAGGGGGACCCGGGTGCCTGGACGGCTGGTTTCGTAGAGGCGTCCTCGGTATAAAGGGTTTGAGCGCCCTGCCCTCTCCAGGCACCCGGACATAGTCTAGGCACCCGGATCGCCATATAAAAGGGGCAGTAGGGGCACCCTCTTCACTCGCCATCTCTCCTTCTCAAAGGTTTGTACCCGAACCTTGTAAGAAAGGGAGCAATAATTTAAATATTTTTCCCATAACCTCCAAACTTTCTTCTCCTTTGGTTCTCAAGCCGTGTCGCTGTAGATCAACTGAGGTCATCATTTTCTTTATAAATATTCACGATGCATCAGTAATATTTTAAACTTTAACTTCACTCGCCATCTCTCCTTTGATTGTCTTGTGATGGTTATTGTTGATAGCTTTGTTGTCCAGGTTAGTAACTTGGCCTTGCCCCTGTGAATGGTCCTTGATCTTGGTTGTTTAGGTAAGAAAAGTTTGGATAATTCTTCCACCCAGGGTTGTATGTGTTGGAATACGGATTGTTTTACCATTGATTATAACTCACTATTGCATCGCATTGCTCAAGTTGATCTATTTGTGCAGAGATGACACCCAAAGGATAAGTGTCTTGAGCATTATCTCTGCTTCCACAAGTGTCACATACACATACAATTACATTGGTCGTACTAGTTCCCATATTCTCAAGCTTTTTAGTCAGAGTATCCAATTTTGTATACATAAGAGTAATAGCACCCACGTTAAATTTTCCTGATGCTTTGATAGGGTTTATAGAGAAAGAGCCTCCACATCTTTCAGACCCTCACTGATGATGGTTCTGAGCTACACTCTCTATGATATCTTCGGCCTCATCTAAGCTTTTGTTCATTAATGTCCCTCTAGCTGCAGAATCAAAGGACACCTTCGTGTGATAATTGATGTCGTTATAAAAAGTGTGTAGCACTAATCACTTCTCAAGTCTGCGATGCAGGCATTGCTTGAGTATATTTTTGAATCTATCCCATACTTTAAATAATAATTCTGAATTTAATTGTCTGAAGTTTGCTGTAAGATTCCTCATGTGGGTGATTTTACTAGGAGGATAGAAATTATTGCTCACATTGTTCCCAAGATGCGATACTGTTAGCTGGTAAGGAATTAAGCCACTGCTTGGCTCTATCTCTTAAGGAAAACTCAAATAATAATAATCTAACTGCTTCTAGTGGAACTCCATTCATTTCATGGTGCTACAAATTTCATAAAGACTTCCAAGTGTTGGTTTGGGTCTTCATGTGGTCCACCTCCAAATTAATTTTGTTGAACCATTGAGATCACCGCAAGCATAATCTTAAAATTATTTGCTTCAATGGGCGGTCTGGTAATACTAGACCGAAGCCCACGTGCATATGGTGCTGCATAATCTTTGAGAGGTTTGTTCTCCATTTCAAATGATTCTTGTTCTTCTTAATGTTTTTGCAGGTTTCTTCTTCTTCGGTATGTTCTATCAATTTTAGGATCGAGTGATAATAGATCTACTGCAAGATTAGATCTTTGCATGCAAGAACAAATTTATAAATATTTAAAATGCAAATTCCAGATGCAAGTAAAACCGCTTGTGTTCTTGTACTTTCCTTTTTTTTTTTTTTTTTTTACTTTTTTCGCTACATGTACTTATTTTGTTTTTAAAAAAAATGAAATTTTTTTAAAACCATGTGATTCACCCCCCTGTAATGCCCCGGCCTCGATGGGCCCCACCCGAACCGAACCGGGAACGCTACTAGAATTGCCCATCGGGTTGACGACTAGCTCCACATACCACCACAAGTCCTTTTAGCGTGCTTTGTCCTCACTCGCACGGACCCTGGAAAACTTCCCAGGAGGTCACCCATCCTTAGATTACTCCAAGCCAAGCACCCATCCTTAGATTACTCCAAGCCAAGCACGCTTAACTTTGGAGTTCTTAAGTTTGAGCTTTCGAAAAGGAAGGCGCACCTTGGTGATATGGATAGTACCATTTAACCTTTTAAGTCATACTTAACCAGAATCTCAGAACCGGGATATTACAATCACCCCTGTAACGACCCGCCTTCTACTGGCTAGACTGTAAGGCCGATCGCTACATTATGCTGTACTATGCTATGCGGAATGCTAGGTAAATTAAAATTTTTGCTAATCTAATTGCTGGAAAAACTGAATCTGAAGGTTCTACATGTAACTGGAAGCTGTACGCATGCTAGAGGAGGTAATCTATGCCTCTCCTATGGTCATAAAGCTGAACTATGCTGTGCTAAGCTGAAATCTGCCATTTCAATCGATCCAGGGATCGATTGAGCTGTCGGATCGATCCACGGATCGATCCAGCTTGATACTGGCACGGGGG
>JBBMJZ010000002.1:11105754-11116008 GCA_037833815.1 Zingiber zerumbet
AAACTATTAATTAGTTATTAAATAATTAACTAATATATCAAAAATATTAATAGTAGTAGTCTAATTGATTATAATATACTCATTTGAATCATTTGAATAAGGTCATATAACCATCAAACAGTCAATTTAATGAGTTAATGGACCCATGAACCTTAACTCTTATCAAACCGTTTATGGTTCAGGCCCATTGACCAAGTTATGGGCTCGAAATAAGACTTGATCCATGGTAAGTCTATTATGTTCATCTCATGCGTCCCTTCATCGTCGGTACCACAACATGTAGAAAGTGTTAAGGTTGTTCAGTGCTAGAGAGGGGCGAATAGCTCATCGCGCACTCGTTGATGTGCTTTCTCAATGATGTGTAGCGGAATAAACAACAAGAAACATACTCACAATGCTAACAATAGGATTTACTTGGTATCCACCTTGAGAAGATGTGACTAATCGAAAGATCCACACAGGACACGCTCTCCACTAATAAAAAAACACTTCTTCTCGATCACAGTCGGAGGCGGAGAAACCTTCTACAAACTCACACAACAAAATACAGCACAGGTAAGAAAAAAAAAACACAAGAATACAAATGAAAACCTTTTCTTCTTACTTGTTGCTTGTTGTTGCCTCTTGAATCTTGGAAGTGCACCAACACTTGTCCCCAAGAGCCTTCAACAACTGGCAGAGAAGTAGTGGAGAAATCGCGTGAAATAGTCGGAGAAAAGTTGTAGAGAAGAAGCTCGCCAACGGCTATATACTTCATGCTCCTAGGGCTCCCAATCGATTGGGCATGCTCCCAATCGATTGCCACGTCATATCTGTGCCATCCTAGTCATCCATCACTCGCTACCTGCGCAATGGTCAAATCTCAATCGATCACCCGATAGATTGGGGAGGCTGAATTAATCAACTGATCTATTCAGCCTTCTTCTGTGCTCTCGCGTCTGCGCAAGAACACTGGCCTCAATTGATTGACCAATCGATTAAGGAGCCCAATTGATCGGTTGATCGATTGGGAAACAATCTATGCTCGCGACATTTCTTCCCAATCGATCGCTCGATCGATTAGCTTGACCTTCTTCGTGGCATACATCCAATCGATCAACTGATCGATTGGACTACGGTTTAATTGATCGATTGATCGATTGGCCCACCTTTGACTTGCCTAAACTCAAGTCTAAGGTCCCCAATTCCAATATCCGGTCAACCGTGACCTGTTGGAACCTCATGCTTAGCATCCGGTCAACTTTGACCTGCTAGGACTTCTTCACCAAGTGTCTGGTCAATCCCTTTGACCCACTTGGACTTTTCTCCTTGTGCCAAGTGTCCGATCAACCTTGACCCACTTGGACTCACCATCTAGTGCCAAGTGTCTGGCCCTCCATGACCCACTTGGACTTCCACCAGATGTCCGGTCACCCTTGACCCATCTGGATTTCCTCGTGCCAAGTATCTGGTCAATCCTTTGACCTACTTGGGCTTCCCAATACCAAGTGTCCGGTCAACCTTGACTCATCTGGATTTTCACGTGGCTGACTTCACTCACAAGGACTTTCCATCTACATAGCTTCACTCACTATGGATTTTCCCACTGCCCGACTTCACTCACCGGGAATTTCACCTGCCTGACTTCACTCACCAAGACTTTCACCTAACTTCACTCACTAGGTCTTTCACCTAGCTTCACTCACCAGGATTTTCTAACTATCTACCTTCACTCACTAGGACTATCAACTGCCTAACCTCCAGTTAGGACTTTTCCCAATCAAGTATCCGGTCAACCTTGACCTACTTGACTCTTCTTCACACCAATCTGGTCAAACCCTGACCAGAGGGGAATTGCACCAGCAATCTCCCCAATGGGACGATTGCACCTGCAATCTCCATGTATTGTCAAACATCGAAACCCAAACATCAAGACTCAAGCTTGAGCAAACTCAACCCTAATCAACCTAGTCAACCTTGACCCAGGGGATATTATACCAACAAAACTAATTTTTTGAAAACTAAGTATTTACTAAGAAAGTGATGTATTTCAGGGGATCCTTTGAACTCTTAAAATATTCTTAGTTGTATTTCAATACTTAGAAACTTAGTTTTTTTTTTTGAAAAATTTTTTATTTGTGAAAATACTAAATCATTCTTACTTCTTATCTATTGTACTTAACTTAATTATGAACTATGTTGCCATAATAAAAAAGGAATAGATTGTTGGTGCAGGGAGTACTAGACTATCGAACCTGAGTTTTGATAATGACAAAGAGGTTCTAAGTTAAGTGTTATTGTTGTTCTTACAAGTTAAATCGTGTGTGCAGGAAAGTCCTAAATGATTTTAGGTAAAGGAAATGTCCTAGCTGTGGATAGGTAATGAAGTCTTGGTCCGGGGGACTAGGCAAAGTCTTGGCAGTTCGAGGACGTTAGGCAAAATCCTAGAGTCGAGGATGCTAGGTGAAAGTCCTAGGGGTCGCGAACACGAGGAGGAAGACTGGACAGGTCAGGGATCAAACGTCCAGCATGAAGTCCTGAAGCTTTAGAAGCTGACCAAAAGTCTAGACGGTCTGGAGGACTGGTCTGGCAAAAGGTAATCTCTCCTGAGAGTAGTAGGTGAGGATGTGTTCTCCGAAAAGGGAACAATAGGCGTTAGTCCGACCTAAAGTTTCAACGAAACTCAAAGTTAGGATTGGATAGTCTAGAGCCTATCCAATTCATACTTTATATATTGTTTATTACCTGAATTAACTCTTTTTTGCAAGAAAACAAAGGCTAAAAAAACAGTGGTCAGAGTGCCCAGGAGGGCTTCGAGCGCTTGGGAGTGGTCCGGACACTCGGGATATAATCGACCAGGTGCCTCGGGCGGTGAGCTAGTGCACTTCGGTTGGTAAGCCTACGTCACAGTCGAGGTGCCCAAGGGTGGTCCGGGCACTCGGAGATGGATAAGTTTTGCTAGATCGAGTTTCAACAAGAGCACCCACGTCAGCCTTATGGGGGCAACCGGGAAGGTGAAGTCCTGGTCCGAGGGACTGAGCAAAGTCTTGACGATTCAAGGATGTTGGGCAAAATTCTAGAGTCGAGCACGCTAGGTGAAAGTCCTGGGGATCACAAACACTAGGCGAAAGATTGGATGGGTTGGGGATCAGACGTCCAGCATGAAGTCCTGAAGTCTAGGAAGCTGAGCAAAAGTCCAGATGATATGGAGGACCGGTTTGGCAAAAGGTAATCTCTCCTGAGAGAAGTAGGCGAGAATTCATTCCCCGAAGAGGAAACAGTAGGCATTAATTCGACCTAGAGTTTCAGCGAAACTCAAAGTTAGGACCGGACAGTACTTCAGAGGCTGTCCAATTCATATTTTATATATTATTTATTGTCTAAACTAACTCTTTTTTGCAAGAAAACAAAGGCTATAAAAAATAGTGGTCCGGGCGCCCGGGAGTGGTTCAGACGCTTGGGATCTGATTGACTAGGCACCCTCAAGCAGTGAGCTAGTGCACTCCAGTTGGTCAGCCTACATCATAGTCTAAGTGCCTGGGGGTGGTCCGAGCGGCCAGAGATAAATAATTTTTGCCGGATCGAGTTTCGATGAGAGCACCCCACGTCAGCCCTGTGGGGCCGCCCGGGGAGGTTCCAAGGGCCCGGAGTGGACTATAAAAGGAGTGTTCCGCCAGCACCTTAAACACTTCATTCCAAATATCTTCCGCTCTTGTGCACTACTCCGAAAATGTCTCGACGATGCCGAAACTTTGTTCTGACAATCGACGAATGAATTTATGTTAATTCTCTTATTGTCGGTAACTTTATTTTATAGCTATTGTAATTGACATTTATAATCTTATTTGAACTATTAGTGATTGCCCAATGAAAGCACTCTCACGTACAAACCTTAGAGTAGGAGTCACCATAGATTCTAAACCAAGTAAATCTTAGTGTGTTAGCGATTGCTTGTTTTCTTCTTTTAATTATGCTGCCTCTTATCTCTCTGAGTTTTTAAATGAAACACGTGAAAGCTACGAGCGATATTCACTAAGCAAAACTTCTCAGCGAAATTGAATGCGAATGACGTGGAGCTACAGACGTGGATTCTTCAGCTCGATAGTGAAGGAAAAAAATAAGCTTCTAAGTGAAAAAAATAAATTTGGAAGCGATTCTCCTCTCTCTTTCTTCTCTGTTCCCTTACCTTTTCTCTTTCCATAGCTAATTTTCAGCAAGGACCTCTGTCCATGAACTTCCTCAGTCTACAAGCGGCGAAATTTCCAGGTAGCTCTCTCTGCCCACGCTTCTCAACGACCTAATAGAGAAGAAATTTTGTTCAACAACCTCCGTCCATTTCTCCACCGGACGTTCATCAACGATCTCGAAACAAAAACAAGTACAAATTCGGCGTACCATTAGTTCTAGCATTGAGTCTCCTAAAGTCATGAATGAATTTTCATGACAAGAATGAGAAGAACGAATTTATGACCAGAGTTGTGTTTGAATCATCCTTTGTTGCCCCTATTTTATTTTTTTCAGCAGCTTCTCTCCTTTGTCGGGAGTTTTATTTTTTTTTCTTTGATTTCACTTAGTAATTATTTGCGAAGTTTGTTCATATTCTTGAGCTATTAAACTGATTCATAATCAGTTTTCCTAAAGTCATGAATGAATTTCCATGATACAAATGAGAAGAATGAATTTATGACGAGCTGAAATGGCATCACATTCAATATGTGTTTTTGTGATTTTGTTTTTTGATATTATTTGGGAGTTACGGTACTTGTAATGAATGACATCGATTGACTGACATTTAGTATTGTGTTTTTGATCTGTTTTCTTTATTTTGTGATTCAGTATGATGTGTATTTGAATTTTGTCTTTTAATTGAGCTAAAATATGATGAACAAAGATGATATAATAACAATACTTAAATGCAGGTGAAGAAAGGGTTATGAAACCAGGCAAAATTAATTTAAATTAGGACAATAATAACAACGAGCATATGCATAAAGGTTCATCTGGTTTTACTGAAGACAGATTTATGAGATTGGAATGACTTTTTGTTATAGGAAGTGTGTAATTTTTTATAAATCATATATGTAAAATCTTGGTTTTGGTATTTCCAAATTAGGTGGAAAAAATGAAGATGATCAAAAGTAAAAAATATTTTTCTATTGGATGTACCAAAAGTGGTAAGACCAATTCTCAAGCAAAAAATGCTTTATACCCTCAACTTTCTACTAAGACGAATTGTAAAGCTAAGATTAATGTTGTTATTCAGAATGATTAATTCTTTGTGATAACTAGTATCTACCTTGAACATAGTCATATCTTGAGCCCTGAAAAATCACAAAATTTTAGATGTAATTAAAGTATTGGATTCATTTACAAATAGGAAACTTAATTAAATGATCACGCTAGAATAATTTTGAATAAAAGTTTTCCATCATTTGTAATAGAGGCTGGAGGCTATGAGAATTTGTTATTAATGAGAGAAAGTATAAAAATTATATTTCAGAAGTTAGAAAGTTGAAGTTAGGGGATGGAGATGCTTAAACCTTAAGTAATTATTTTTGTCGCATCCAACGTCATAACTCAAACTTTTTTTATGTGCTTGATTTAGATGAAGAATCTCATATAAGAAATGTATTTTGGGCATATGCAAGATGTAGGGCTTTATATGATTACTTTTCTGATGTTATTACTTTTGATGCAACCTATTTGACTAATAGTTATAACATGTCATTTGCTCCATTTATTAGAGTGAATCATCATGGTCAATCTATTTTGCTTAGATGTGGGTTTATCAAAGATTCAAAAATATTCATATGGTTGTTCAAATCTTGGTTGACATATATGCTCTGTTGGACCGTGAGCACGTGAGAGGGGGTGAATAATGTGATTTTTTAAAAAATATTTCTTTTTTGTTTTGAACTCGAGTTCATAGCAGAATGTAACTAAGGAAAAAGAAATGAGATAGAAATAAGCAAGTGCTAACACAAGTTCAATTTACTTGGTTTGGAGCTTTCGACGGCTCCTACTCCAAGGTCCGCACTCGTTGAGTGCTTTCATTAGACAATCACTATAAGCTCGAAAAGATTACAAGAATTTAAGTATAATGTAATAAAAAAAATATACTGATAACAAGAAGAGTATAAGCTTGAATATCGATTGTCGAAGTAGCTTTTCGGTGTCATGAAGAGCTTATTGGAGTAGCTCGTGAGAACAAAAATCGGAGCAATTAATGATCTGAGGCTTCTAGTCAAAGTCCTTTTTATAAGCCCTTTTCGAGGGCCCAGACCACCCTTGGGCACCTCCAATGAGGCCCGGGACTTCATTGACTTATTTATCTCCGGACGCTTGGACCACCCTGGGGTGTTTGGATCACTGACGTTACGGCTACTCGGTGAAACTCTATCTTTGAAAGTTTATCCATCTCTGGGTGTCCAAACTGGTTTGAGCACTTGGACCCTTACATGTTCCAGTGTATCAGAGTCTACCACCTCAGTTGGTCGCCTATGTGTTTCGACCCCTTCCCGGTCACCTGTACAACTCCAAGTGCTCAGACCTTCGGGCGCCTAGACCCCTTTTTCCAGCTTTTTTGATTTCCTACATCACAAGGTTAGCATAACAAGCAATAACATGGAAATAAGAGTATTAATATATTTGATAGTCTCTGAACTGTTCATTCCTGACTTTGAATTCCGTTGAAACTCTAGGTCAGGCCGACGCCTACTGTTACCTTAATAGGGAGCATGCCCTCACTAGATCTTTCCCCCAGTTATTTACCTTTACTTACCATTTATGGACTTAGTTGACCTTGATCTCTTGATCCACCAAATCTTCCTGCCAGATGCCCCATCTAGACTTCAACTAATTATCTGGTCCTCCTTGACCCTACTAGACTTCTTGCCAACTGTCTAATCCTCTCTGACTCAACTAGACTTCTTGCTAATTGTCTGGTCTTTCTGATCTAACTGGACTTTAGCCTGGTGTCTGGTCCCTATCAAGTTTTTCAGTCCTGCACATTTGGTAAGTACAAAAAGTGGTAAGACCAATTTTCAAGCAAAAAATGCTTTATACCCTCAACTTTCTACTAAGACGAATTGCAAAGCTAAGATTAATGTTGTTATTCAGAATGATTAATTCTTTGTGATAACTAGTATCTACCTTGAACATAGTCATATCTTGAGCCCTGAAAAATCACAAAATTTTAGATGTAATTAAAGTATTGGATTCATTTACAAATAGGAAACTTAATTAAATGATCACGCTAGAATAATTTTGAATAAAAGTTTTCCATCATTTGTAATAGAGGCTGGAGGCTATGAGAATTTGTTATTAATGAGAGAAAGTATAAAAATTATATTTCAGAAGTTAGAAAGTTGAAGTTAGGGGATGGAGATGCTTAAACCTTAAGTAATTATTTTTGTCGCATCCAACGTCATAACTCAAACTTTTTTTATGTGCTTGATTTAGATGAAGAATCTCATATAAGAAATGTATTTTGGGCATATGCAAGATGTAGGGCTTTATATGATTACTTTTCTGATGTTATTACTTTTGATGCAACCTATTTGACTAATAGTTATAACATGTCATTTGCTCCATTTATTAGAGTGAATCATCATGGTCAATCTATTTTGCTTAGATGTGGGTTTATCAAAGATTCAAAAATATTCATATGGTTGTTCAAATCTTGGTTGACATATATGCTCTGTTGGACCGTGAGCACGTGAGAGGGGGTGAATAATGTGATTTTTTAAAAAATATTTCTTTTTTGTTTTGAACTCGAGTTCATAGCAGAATGTAACTAAGGAAAAAGAAATGAGATAGAAATAAGCAAGTGCTAACACAAGTTCAATTTACTTGGTTTGGAGCTTTCGACGGCTCCTACTCCAAGGTCCGCACTCGTTGAGTGCTTTCATTAGACAATCACTATAAGCTCGAAAAGATTACAAGAATTTAAGTATAATGTAATAAAAAAAATATACTGATAACAAGAAGAGTATAAGCTTGAATATCGATTGTCGAAGTAGCTTTTCGGTGTCATGAAGAGCTTATTGGAGTAGCTCGTGAGAACAAAAATCGGAGCAATTAATGATCTGAGGCTTCTAGTCAAAGTCTTTTTTATAAGCCCTTTTCGAGGGCCCAGACCACCCTTGGGCACCTCTAATGAGGCCCGGGACTTCATTGACTTATTTATCTCCGGACGCCTGGACCACCCTTGGGCGTTTGGATCACTGATGTTACGGCTACTCGGCAAAACTCTATCTTTGAAAGTTTATCCATCTCTGGGTGTCCAAACCGGTTTGAGCACTTGGACCCTGACATGTTCCAACGTATCAGAGTCTACCACCTCAGTTGGCCGCCTATGTGTTTCGGCCCCTTCCCGGTCACCTGTACAACTCCGAGTGCTCAGACCTTCGGGCGCCTAGACCCCTTTTTCCAGCTTTTTGATTTCCTACATCACAAGGTTAGCATAACAAGAAATAACATGGAAAGAAGAGTGGTAGTATATTTGATAGTCTCTGAACTGTTTAGTCCTGACTTTGAGTTCCGTTGAAACTCTAGATCAGGCCAACGCCTACTGTTCCCTTAATAGGGAGCATACCCTCACTAGATCTCTCCTCCAGTTATTTGCCTTTACTTACCATTTATGGACTTAGTTAACCTTGATCTCTTGATCTACCAAGTCTTCCTGCCAGATGCCCCATCTAAACTTCAACTAATCATCTGATCCTCCTTGACCCTACTAAACATCCTGCCAACTGTCTAATCCTCTCTGACTCAGCTAGACTTCTTGCTAATTGTCTGGTCTTTCTGATCTAACTGGACTTTAGCTTGGTGTCTGGTTCCTATCAAGTTTTTCAGCCCTGCACACTTGGTAAGTAGATTAGAACACAACTCCTAACTTTAACCTTTTATCATACATCAAAACCTGAGTTTGATCATTAGTGCTAACTGCACCAACATGTTCGACCGTGCTCCAAAGGCTATAATCACAGACCAATATCGACCCATGACAATTGCAATTATAGAGGTATTTATAAATTCTCATCATTATTTATGTCTTTGCCATATTATGAAAAAACTTCTAGCAAAATTAGTTGATAATGCTCAGTATAAAATGATAAAGAAAAATTAAAGAACATTGTTTATAATTTGCTTATAGTTGATGAATGAGATGAGGATTGGGAGAAAATGATTGAAAAGTTTACTTTGGAGAGCAATGATTGGTTGAATTTTTTGCTTGAAGAACGAAATAGATGGATACTTGTATATGTCAAAGATAACTTTTGGGCAGATATGTCCACATCTCAAAGAAGTGAAAGTATGAATTTTTTTTTTTGATAACTACGTCCATTCTTAAACATCTTTGAAGCAATTTGTTGAGCAATATGATAATGCTTTGAAGAAGAATATTGTAAAGGAAAAAAGTTTGGATTTTAGTTCTTTTAATTCTATCATACCAGTAATAACTTGTTATCCTTTTGAAAGATAATTTCAAAGTGTCTACACTAATAACTTATTTAAGTTGTTCCTATATGACCATGAGCACGTGAGAGGGGGGCATGAATCACTTGATTTTAAAAATATTTATTTTTAAAATCGAGTGCGTAGCTGAAATATAAGAAAAGAAAGCAAGACAAAGAGAAGCAAGTGCTAACACAAGCTCGTTTTACTTGGTTCGAAGCCTTCGATAACTCCTACTCCAAGACCCACACTCTTTCTTTCATTGGGTAATCACTATATGTTGGAAATTTCGGGCCGCAAAAATCGCCTTTTTATGTTGCGGAAACCCCGAACCCCAAGTCACCAGATCCGTGCGAAGTAAAATAATTCTGTAAAATTTTGAGTACGAGTTTCTAACCCCTAGATCTACACTAGAACTACATGGTTGAGAGATTTACCCTTGATACGAAGCCCTTCGCATTTTCCGCTCGTCCAAACGGTGCGGGATCTCGAGAGTGTTCAAGTGAACACTCCTCTATGTGTATCCACACGAACAAACTAAGTGGAGAAGACCAAACAAAGGTGTGCTAGCACCTTAGGTGGTTCAGCCAAGGAGGAGGAGAGGGAGAGGAGAATGAGAGGAGGAAGAAGATGAAATGAATTGGCTTGAATGAAAAATTAACCCATTCATTCCACCATAAGTGGCCGGCCACCATAAGGTTTGTAACCTCCTTTTTCATTTAATGTGGCCATTAAAGATGAGATTTGTAACCTCCATGAGGTGGCACACACATGTGCTAAACTTAATGATGTGTAACACCATTATTGGCCACTTAA
>JBBMJZ010000002.1:11116108-11130368 GCA_037833815.1 Zingiber zerumbet
GAAGACCAAAAGGCAAAATACCTTTTGTATCCCTTCCATTAAAGAGTTTAATGGATTATTAATCAAAGGAAGACCAAAAGCCAAAAGACCAATGATATTCTTTGAATGAGTACAAAAGGTTGTGTTGGGGATCTTGTGGCCAACTAGAAAGGGGGTTGAATAGGCGGTGCCCCCAACTTGATCGCTCCCTACGTATTCTTTAGCACAGCGGAATACAAAGAATATAAATATGAATATGAAAGACAATAAGAAAGAACAAACAAACCGCTACACATTGTTTAATGTAGTTCAGAGATTAGTGCTCCTACTCCACGGTTGTTCATAAGGTGGACAATCCCTCAATCCTTCGGTGGATTAGCCCAGGGCAAACTCCAGCTATCTCAAGTCTCCTTATGAGTAGAGAAACCTCACCACAACACTCACCAAGACCTCTTGGATTACACAAGCACTTGAGAACTTGTTGACTGCTAATTAGGCTTTAACTAAGTCTAATTTCGTCACCTTGGCCATCTATCCCAAGCTCCATCTTATAGATCTTGGTAAGAAACAACAAGGTTGTTTACCGTTACCAGTCGACTAGACCTTGCACCAGTCAACTGGTGCTTGGCCAACGACTCTCTCAACGACTCTTTACCAGTTGATTAGTCCTTGCACCAGTTGACTGGTCCTTGTCGTTCAGGCACCGAAACTCTCTGTGCTCAATCCTAGTCGACTAGTCCCAGTATTAGTCGACTGATATAACACTAAACTTAGGGTTTCCCTTCCCGAGTACATTTCTCTCGCACTTGGATCCTCACGACTCACTTGACTCTTCTTCGTAGCTTTGACCTTTTGCCTTCAAGCTTACTTCCTTGGCTCTCGTCCCTCAAATGCATCCAACCTCGCAGCTCATCCCCAATGCGATTCTTCGCGTATGTCTCTAAGTCACTTCCCTCTGCCCTTGATTTTACTGCCTTATCCACGGTCCCTTGGATGATCCATCCTTCACTAAACCTGAAGCAATCAAGCTGAGTTATATGTGTATCCTACAAACCTGCACACTCACATACATATATCAACTACAAGGGTGAACCTAAATTAAATTCTTTGCCCAAACACCAAAACACATGGTCGCACAGACCATTAGTATTGCTCCAGCAATTTCTCCCTTTTAAATGTTTGACAATACATTCAAGTCAGGGAAAACATAATAACAAATAAACATACTAAAAACAAATGGACTATGTTGCCAAGGCTACACACTTGGACTTACACTGCCGAATGGACTTACGTTGCCAAGGTTACACACTTGGACTTACACCGCTGAATGGACTTACATTGCTAAGGCTACACAACTTAGACTTACACCGCTGAATGGACTTACGTTGCCAAGGCTATACAACTTAGACTTATACCATTGCATGGACTTACGTTTCCAAGGCTACACAACTTAGACTTACACTGCCAAATGGAGTTACATTGCTAAGGCTTCACAACTTGGACTTACATCGCCGAATGGAAAATGTAAACATGCATTAGAACTTATCACAAGGCTCCCCCTACATCTAAGCTCCCCATTGAGCTAGGAATTTTGCCACAAGAATATTTAAGAACTTATTATAAGGCTCCCCCTACATAAAAGTACTTATGCTTTTTCTAACTAAATCTTACTTCTCCCCCTTTGCCTAACATTAAAAAGCTTCTAACAATATTCCAATTATCGAAAACTTGATATTCAAACTAACTCTAAACTCATGTATTTATTCCCCATGGATCTCATACACCTAAACGAGCTGACTCGGTCAAAACAAATGCTGAAAAATAGAATAAGTCTGGTATCCGTCGACTACCTCTAACATCAATCGACTGTCCTCTTCGATACAACCTCACAGAAGCATTATATGGTTGAAAAGCACTGTTGCCAGTCGACTGGTAACTGCACCAATCGAATGATACTCTTTTCCAGCCCAATTTAGTATTCTGAACCTGATTCTCTTCCATCTGGTAAATGTAGTGGTAGTGTTCTATGATGCCTATAAAGTGCTGTTGAGAAGTTTAGTAATCCTTGGTTATATAGTCGTCTTGGATTTAAAGTTGTTAATTGTCTATCTGAGAAAGTAACCATATTACTTTCAACATCTATTAAGTCTTCTAATTGATATGTACTTGTTGAGGTACTATTTCTCCCTTGTGTTATGATATTATCTAACCATGAATTGGCATTTGCTTCCATTTGTCCTCTTATGGTTTGTGAGAAACCTGAAAAAGACTGTGTTCTAGAGTGTGTTTGACTCATTGTAGGTTAAAAATTTATATTTTTCTGGTTTCTTTCGTGATATTATGACTCCAGTAGAGAGTTTACTTAAATCTTTTGTTATATTGTTGATGCTTTCATATAAATCTGTGGTCTTGGGTGTATTTTTAATTTGAGCTTCTAATTGTAGTAGTTTGTTATCTATTATTGTGAGTCTGTGATGTAGGGATGTGAGTAAGGCTAATATTGTGTTATTTTGTTGAATGAGAACTTGGTCACCTGTTCCTACTACTTCAGGTTTACAATATCCTGTTTCCGATGTTTTAGCAAATTGTTTGGAGAATTCTAAAGCCTCTTCGTAGTAATTATTTTCAAAGTGCAACTCGCTCATTTATATTTGACTTCTTCAAGGGTTTGTTGTATCATATCCAATTTGTTTGTGATTAAGTCAGTATAGGTTATAAGTTTCTCCTTAAGTTGTACTAGTGTGTCTAGTGGTTCATAGCTACTTACTTCCTTGTTCCTTAAATGTATTTTAACTAAGTTATCTTGAGATTCTTTTAGAAAATCTAAGTTTTGTCTGATATTTCTAATCTGTTTATTTTGTTGTTTTAATATTTCTGTTATTGTCTCTAGGTGTATCTCTTGTTGCCTTATATACTCTTGAGTTGTTGAGAGAAATTCTTTCCTATCTTTTAATTCTTGACCATGACCTCAATCCATGGCTATAGGAACGCAGTTTGAATGGGTTTATCCTACCATGCGTGGCTTGTGAACCTCCCTCTATATCCATGGGCCGACTCTAGGGGAGTCGCTAAGATAGCGGATCTATCTTAGGAACGCAGTTTGAACATAAACTGTAACATCAATTGATCAAGAAGAAGTGTCACTCCCTGATTGAATATGCGGATGGTTAGACGCACAAGTTGGTGGAATCCATGAAGGTTTCCTTTCGACCCACGCAAAGGCGGCGACCGCTCTAGCCACGGCCGTCGCCCCCACCGTCAATACGAGATATACTATAACTCCGCCTGAATGATGAGTAAGTGCTAGCTATGGTTGCGAGCACCGTTGTTCAATTAATCAAATTTAATATATATGGAGCAAATTCAAACAACTTATAATCGGAAGCAGATTCAGCATCCGTCGGATTTAATTGAAGAACACAACACAACACGTGCACGACAATAAGACGAGCTAGACGGCAGCTTAGAAACCATGCTTGTATGTGTGGTCTAGCTACTTAATTAAAGAAGGCTCGGTCGCGAGAGGAAGGGAGGCATCATCCTTGCTGCCTGATCAAGATTGCTTTGCTTCTTCTCCTTCTCTCTTCCTCGCTTCTCCTCCTGATCCCCCTTGCCCACAATCTTCACCTCCTCCTTCTGCTCCGACGCTTGATCAGCTTTCGCAGGCTTCGCTTTGCTACCGATGCCAGGCACGCAGGAGAAGCCAAAGCCCATCTCTACCTATCTATACCCTCTTAATTAACACCAAGTTATATCAACTGATTCAAATCTTCTCAGAACTACTCGAGCAGATCAACGTTTTGCTGATGGTGTTGAACTAATGAGTTTGCACTTTGCAAGGAGCATTTGCATTTATAAAGATAACAAACTTGTCCAGCAAGTAGTCAAACATCTGGTCGGCTCACGTTTCCTTGAGAGCAACATCATGACCAAGTCTTTTATATATATATATAAAAGAGGTACAGATAACTAGATGTATTTAGTCTACTTCGGTGGGTGGACAAAAAAATCCAATGTCTGAGGAACTTGCTCAGCAAGTAGTCAGCCTCTTGCTTCGCTTAAAAAAAATAAATTATAAATGAGGATACTTTTACGATCAGGAAAAAATTAAAAACTCATAAACTCTTGTCTCATAAAATTCTGACATCTGTAGGTCTATATTTTAAATTTTGGACACATATTCAAACATGCGTTAAACGCTAACATACTTAATTAATACGCGCTAAATATGGACCTAGAGATGTCGGAATTTTATGAAACAAGTTTCTATGAGTTCTTAATTTTCTCGTGATCTTAAAAATATCTTCATCCATAATTTTAACCTAATATATTGAGTGTGGTGATTTTTTTAACACGAATATGACCTAATTTGTAATAAAAAATTCACCATAGTCAATATATTATGTTAAAATTATGGATGAGGACATTTTTAAGATCACGAGAAAATTATAGATGAGGACATTTTTAAGATTACGAGAAAATTAGAAACCCATAGAAACTTATTTCATTAAATTCCAATATCTCTAGATCAATATTTTGACCTTCCGAATGATTTTCCTTTTATTTTTAAATTTTTTAAAATCTGGGACGAATCCTGAATTCGTCCCAGATTTTTAAATATTTAAAAATAAAATAAAAATTAATCGGAGACACTAAATATAGATCTAGAGATATTGAAATTTCATGAAACAAGTTTCTATGGGTTTCTAATTTTCTCGTGATCTTAAAAATATCCCCATCCATAATTTTAACATAATATATTGACTGTGATGAATTTTTTATTATGAATTAGGTCATATTCATGTTAAAAAATTATCACACTCAATATGTTAGGTTAAAATTCAGGATTAAGATATTTTTATGATTAGGAGAAAAATATGAACGTATAGAAACTTGTTTCATTAAATTCCGACATCTCTAGGTCAATATTTTGACCTTCCGAATGATTTTTATTTTATTTTTTAATTTTTTTAAATCTGGGACGAACCCAGGATTCGTCCCAGATTTTAAAATATTTAAAAATAAAAGAAAAAATAATCGGAGGCATTAAATATAGACCTAGAGATGTTAGAATTTCATAAAACAAGTTTCTATGAGTTCGTAATTTTCTCGCGATCTTAAAAATATCCTCATCCATAATTTTAACATATTATATTGACTGTGGTGAATTTTTTATTACGAATTAGGTCATATTCGTGTTAAAAAATTAGTACACTCAATATATTGGGTTAAAAATTCAGGATTAGGATATTTTTATGATCACGAGAAAAATATTAACGCATAGAAACTTGTTTCATTAAATTTCAATATCTCTAGGTCCATATTTTGGCCTTCCAAAGGATTTTCCTTTTATTTTTAAATTTTTTTAAATCTTGGACAAATACTGGATTCGTCCAAGATTTGGGACGAATCCATGAATTCGTCCCAGAATTTGGGACGAATTCCAGGATTCGTCCCAGATTTTGGGACGAATCTTGGATTCGTCCCAGATTTAAAAAAAAATCAAAGAAAAGAAAAATTAATCGGAGATGGACCTAGAGATGTCGGAATTTCATGAAACAAGTTTTTATGGGTTCCTAATTTTATACTGATTGTAAATATGTCCTTATTCATAATCTTAACCTAACATATTCAGTGTAGTGATTTTTTAAACCGAATTTCATTAAATTCAAGTTAAAAAACCATGACACTCAAAATATTTGGGTAAAATTATAGATGAGGACATTTTTACGATCAAGAGAAAATTAGAAACTTATAAACTCTTATCTCATGAAATTTTGACATCTGTAGGTCTGTATTTTAAATTTTAGACACATATTCAAACATGCGTTAAACGCTAACATACTTAATTAATATTAAACTATCTATGTTTCTCTAAATATAAACCTAGAGATGTCAGAATTTCATGAAATAAGTTTCTATTGGTTACTAATTTTCTTGTAATCTTAAATATATTCTCATCCATAATTTTAACATATTATATTGACTGTGGTGAATTTTTTATTATGAACTAGGTCATATTCTTGTTAAAAAAATCACCACACTCAATACATTAGATTAAAATTCAGGATTAGGATATTTTTATGATTAGGAAAAAAATATGAATGCATAGAAACTTGTTTCATCAAATTCCGACATCTCTAGGTACATATTTAAGCCTTCCGAAGGATTTTTCTTTTATTTTTTATTTTTTTTTAAATCTGGGACGAATCCTGGATTCGTCCCAGATTTTGGGACGAATTCCTGGATTCGTCCCAGATTTTGTGCCGATTATTTTTTCTTTTTTTAGAAAAAAGTTTGATTCTAGAATGAATCCAAGATTTGTCCCAGATTCTGGGATGAATTCTGGATTCGTTCCAGAATTTGGGACGAATTCTGGTTCGTTCCAGAATTTGGGACGAATCCTGGATTCGTCCCAGAATCTGGGACGAATTTTGCAACGAAAATATTGTTTATGGGGAATTTGCGATGAAAATATTTTGTTGCAGATTTCGTTTCTAATTCAGGTCAAATTTTATATTTGTCGCCAAAATTGTTACGATTTTGGGACGAAAAATTTTCGCTCCAAATTTTCATCCCTAAATTATTGTTTTTTTTGTAGTGCTTGCAATGGAAGCTTGTGGTCTCGGGCGGTAAACGTCTAAACGAGATAAGTCGCGTCAATTAGTCAAGTTAAATCGGATTTAAAATGAATCAAATTTTATAAAAATAATTGTTCTGAGTTTTACTTGATTTTTTTTTTAATTTGATTTTAATTCGTTTAAATTTTGTGGAGTTCTTAATTTAAACTGATTTGATTGTATGATATTTTTATATTTTAAGCTAATTATTTAATTGGTTATTAAACTTATTGATTGTATGATATTTTTCTATTTTAAGCTAATTATTTAATTAATTATTGGACTTGATAATATAAATTTATTTAATTCATTTTAAAAGTTTATTTATTTATTTAACATATTAATAAGAGTTTTATTTATGAACATTACTCATGAATATTACTCATGAACATTATTCATAAATATTAACAAGTTTTTATTTAATTAATTGACCTCATATATATTGAACGAACGTAAATAAGTTATTACCAAGCTGAATACTAAATTTATTTAAGAACGTTCAATTCATTTACAACCCTATTCCTCAAGCTCTCAAGTCAGTTACTTAACTAATCATATCCCACAAGCTATATACATCTAGCTCGAGTATTGTGCAGTTAATTAATGTGATAGAACTGTAAATAAGTAATCAAATTTATTGACCCATATATATAATAGTTTATGATATGGGTTATAACAAGCGGACCCAGAAGATGATGTAAAGGTCAAAGTCAAGGTGACATGAAGGTCAAAGTCAACGGAGGAGAACATCTCCCATCTGGCTCTGATTGGCTTCCCGATGCTAGGGCTCGTTGGTAGGCCTGGCCGGATTCCGAGCCGTGCGGAAAAAGGTCGACCGACCCTTAAACCAATCGAACATAAGGGTTTCAGTGTTTCACCTTTAAACTAAAGAAACAACGTGTCTGGTCAGTCAATAACTGATCGAGTTCAAGGACGGTTGCCCTTATAGGCCGACCAGAATAATCGATTTACCTCACACTTGAACAGATATAGACATAGTCAAAGGGAGGGTCAAACTCATTACTCTGTAAGAGCCTCTCTACATCCACCTGGTCGATTTGATCACCGGATAGCCCTATGGGTATCTATTCACTAGTAGAACTGACCGGGTTTATATGACTCCATACCCATCTCTTCTATGTATAAGTGGGATAACTTTATAAATTTGGTCAGGCGGCCGGGTGCACTTTACCTACAAGTTATTATAATTCCGGCCAGACATAAGGTCGACTGACCCTAAGACACTTTGGCTCAGAATATTGACCAAATCTCTCAGAACATAGCATTTCTCCATAGGCTCGTTATACGCATGGCCTGACAAAATACTAATCGTGCCTAAGGCGCTTAGCTTCATATTATGGACAGGATGAATTTTTGGCGCGCACAAGTTATTATATTATTTTTCAAATAGACTCTCAACGTGTCCAGGGTATTATATTATTTCTCAAGCGGATTCCTAGCATAATCAGAGCATTATATTATTCTCTGAATAAATGTCTCAAAACTACACAGAATATAACTGAGCGGCTTAATGCCGAGACAGATATAAAGGGGACCGACCTTATTGGTCGGCCAAGATATAGGCAGTATAATACACAACAAAGCATGTTATACAAAATATAACCGAGTAGCTCAATAGAGATGTTCGTCCTTAAGGACCGGCCGAGATATATTCAACAGACAACATCCTAACAACCTGTAAGAATAACAACTATGTGTTAGAGAATATTCTTCTGGAAACTTCTTCGGGGACCATCGTGTCTCTCATCAGCAGACCATTTATTATAGTATATTCCTTCATCGACCTCAATAATAACAGAAGCTATAAACGACAAAAAAGATATACATATAGGTAAAAGGAAGATTCCTCAGATAATTATTATACATTGCCTAACAAACTCTGACACACTTGGTCATCTAATGATTGCAGATGTTATAAGAGGTGGTATATAAAGGGGGAGTCCTCTCCGTGGTGAAGGTACATTCTTTGAACATTTGCAACCTACTCTCGCGTGCACGTTTCCTATTGTTCTTCATTCACCCGTTCGAATTGGTACTAACTTGAGTATCGGAGGGCCTTCGCAAGGGACTCCCCCTAGTTTCTAAGAGCTGACATTTTATTAGCTTGTCTCTATGTGCGCAAGAGCAGGAGGAAGCTTTCCCGTGGAGTAAAAAGGTCTTCTATTAGTCAACAACCAATCCATCATGCCCAACGTGTCATCTCGACAGTTTTCAGACATGATCAAATTTGGCGCCATTTATGGGAACTTTCGCCTGAATATGAGAACTATAGATAGAAGAAGATGGAAGACTTACTACGGTTACCCTAACGGAAGAAGACCTAGATCTACTCATCAATGCCCGAGCGTAAAATTTATTGCAACAATAAGAACAACAAGTGGCTACCAGTGGCACCATGCCACCACCCAATCCCGTCGCATCAACAATGGCCCACCAGTGGGATAGAGGAGCTCGAGAGGAAGGCCTGGCTCATTTGCTGCTAGCATCTCACTCATCGGCGCCAAGCCATTGAGCTCTTTTTCACACGTTGCCTAAGCACTTGGGCCGGGAAGGATTACACCAGGAATCCTCAAGAGAAGCACCTGTCTGAGAAGGGAGTAAGGGAAAAGCTCCAGCAAGGTGCAGATTTCTCGAAGAAATTAGCACCCCATTCTCTCAGAAGGTGCTAGAAAATAAGCTGCCAAAGTATTATCAAACTTTGGCGATAGGGGAATACTCAGGGTTAACTGACCCTGAGGATCATGTCCTAAAATTTGAGCACGCTGCCTTCTTCATTAATTCAATAATGGGGTAAAGTGTCGGATGTTCCTCACCACATTCGACTACTCGACACAGAGGTGGTTTAAGCGACTACTTGCTGAATCAATTAGTAGCTTTAAGGATTTTTATAAGTTTTTTTTATCACTTTATTAGCAGCCGACACTACCAAAAGACTCTCCTAAGCCTTTTCTCACTCAATCAAGAGCCTAAGAAATCATTGAGGGCCTATATTAAAAAATTAAATCAAGTAGTCATAGACATCCCTTCAGCCACTACCGAGATTCTGGTGAACACCTTTTCCTAAGGGCTAAACAATAATGACTTTTTCATCTCTTTGATTAGGAGACCAACAAGGAATTTCAATCATGTGTTAGATTGGGCAATCAAATTCATCATTGTTGAAGAAGCGCAAACTGCTCCAAGGAAGGAGGTCACCGTGCAGTTGTAACTCTGGCACCTGAGCACGAGCGATGCTCGTCCCTCCACCTAGAGGAGCCCGAGCGAGTCCTCAACTTCATCATCAAGAACCATGGCCCCAGGCCATGCAACATGTGGAGATCGAGCCAGAGAGGGTACCCTGAGCCCCCATGAGGAGCTCCACGATGGTGGTGTACCCTCCATCGGTCGACTACTCATGACAAACAAGATTACTACACTTTGGCCAATCGCCATGGGGATAATCAGAGATTTTTTTTGACGCACTCCATCGCGCAACTGCTGCCCTTATCGACAGCAAAATGACTCGCTTAGAACAAATCAGCCAGAGATCGAGTGGCGCCAAGAAACACCTCCACCGCAAGTAGACCGAGCACAAGTTCCAGCCCGGGTTCAACCAGAGTTACCAACCCGGCTAGAGAAGAACCACAACAATGTCGCCCGAGGCAACATCAACATGATAGCTGGGGGTCCGATCGATGGAAACTCCAACCAAGCCACAAAGTCACATGCTTAGCGTTTGGAGATTCATGCAGTCGGTTGCAGCATAGAGCATGCGACCGGGCCTGAAATCAGCCTTGGACCCAAAGATTTAGAGGGGATGGAAATATCCCATGACGATGTTTTAATAATTAAGGCTGTTATAGCTAATTGTAATATTTCTCGTACTTTTGTTGACAAAAAAAGGTTAGTTAACATCATCTTCAAGCAAGCGTTCAAGTAGTTACAGATAGACTCGAGCGAGCTTCAACCCATGGCGACTCCCATGTACGGATTCATGGGCAATAGGGTCTAATCGCTCAATCAAATAAAGTTGGTCATATCCTTAGGGGAGGAGCTCCTAGTGAGGACACGTCGGTCGACCTTCATAGTAGTAGACGTGCCCTTGACCTACAATGTCATTTTGGGTAGGCTGGCCCTGAATGAGTTTCGGGTAGTAATTTCTACCTTCTGTCAGAAGATAAAGTTTCCCATGGATAATCAAGTAGGAAAAGTCAAAGGAGACCAATTAGCGGCATGCAAGTGCTATATTGATATAATAGAAACTGAGGTCAACTTCACACGAAAGATGCAGCGAATGGACGTCAACACCATCTGGGAGGCACCACCCACCCTGGTCTACGAAAAAAAAGAGGAAGTCCAAATTTAACTAGGCAAACCGGAAGCTATTACGCAAGTGGTGCCCGACCTACCTCAAGAACTAAAAAAAGAGCTTGCCGTGTGTCTTACACGCAACAATGATATTTTTTCCTGGACGCCCGAGGAAGTAACTAGGGTGTCACCAACGGTCATGGAGCATGTACTTCATGTCTATCCAAACACTCAGCCAGTCAAGCAAAGAAAGTGGAATTTTGAGGTCAATCAGAATAAGATTATCAAAGAGGTGGTGAACAAATTATTGGAGTCAAGCTACATCCACGAGATACAATTCCTAAGTTGGTTGGTCAATGTTGTCCTAGCGTCTAAGCCAAGAAATAAGTGGGTTTGCATTGATTTTAGAAATCTTAACAAAACCTGCCCAAAATATTATTATCCACTGCCTTGCATCTACCAAGTGGTGGACTCCACTTCTGAGTGTGAATTTATCTATATGCTGGACGCGTATCAAAGATATCATCAAGTTTCGCTCGCCAATGACGAAAAAGAGAAAGTCAGTTTCATAATTGCTGAGGGTATTTATTGCTATAACATTATGCCATTCGATCTGAAGAATACAGGGGCTACCTACCAATGACTCATGAATAAAGTGTTCCGGAAGCAGATCGGGTGGAATATAAAGGTGTCTGTGGATGACATCCTTATCAAGTCACTTCGGACGATCGACTTGTGTGCCGACGTGGAAGAAACCTGCCATACTTTAAGATAGTATGTACTAAAGCTTAATCCGTGTAAGTGCTTGTTTGGGACCAAGAGCGACAAATTCCTAGGATACATTGTGATCGAGCGGGGAATAGAAGTCAATCCAAGTAAGGTGCGGGCGCTTCAAGACATGACTCCTCCACGCAATCTAAAGGAGGCACAAAAACTGACCGGCCATATCACGACCCTTTCTCACATTATCTCCTGGTCAGCCAATCGAAGTCTGCCCTTTTTTAAGATACTCCGTCGAGCGACTAAATTTCAATGGGATACCGACTGTGATAAAGCTTTTGAGGAGCTAAAGAATTACTTGTCCACCCTGCCTATACTTGCCAAGCTAATAGCAAGCGAAACTCTGTGGGTGTATTTGTTAGCTAAGGACCATGCAATAGAATCAGTATTAGTGAGGCAAGAGGGGATGGAACAGTCGCTTATATATTTTTTAAGTCATTTAATGAAAGGAGTCGAGTGTCGTTATACTGCACTTGATAAGTTAGCATACAGATTGGTCTTAGTTATTCGGAGGTTATAACCTTATTTCCTTTCGCACCCAATTATAATACTCACTAATAGCATTTTTAGCCGAGTACTTCTCAAGCCAGAAGCTTCCGAAAGGTTGATCAAGTGGACCACTGAGCCCAGTGAATATGATATATAATATCAACCCCGAGTGGCCATCAAGGCTCAAGCCTTAGCTAATTTCATAATAGAGGTACAAAACCTAGAGCCTGAGGGGACTTGAAAAATATATGTGGATGAATTCTCCACTCGGCAAGACAGTGGCATAGGTATACTCGTGATTTCACCCCACGAAGATAGAATGTAACTATCTGTTCAGCTATACTATTGGGCTACAACAATGAAGCGGAATATGAAGCGTTGATAGTCGACTTACAGGCCGCTAGACATATGAGGCTTCTCGGGTTCTAATCTACTCCGACTCCCAATTAGCTACACAATAGTTATTAGGTAACTTCAAAATTAATAATGAGCGGTCCAAGCTCTATGCCGAAGCTTTTGAAAAACTTAGAGCTCAGTTCCAAGAGGAAACTATCCAGAAGATTCCCTGATCAGAAAATCAACCAGCGGATGACCTGGCCAAGTTGGCTTCCGCTATAATCCCCTAGACCATAGACCAACTGGTGGAGCAAACACTACTAGTAGTTTGCATTGAAAGACATATCGATCTTGAGTTGCAAAGAGATTGGAGAACGCCCATAATCTTGTTTTTACATCAAGACATTTTACCAACAGATAGGGAATAGGCACGCATGATTAAGAAAAGAGCCGATCTGTTTACTATGATTAGTGATCATCTTTACAAATGGGGTTTCTCATGTCCATTGCTCAAGTGTATTGGGCCTGATAATATTCAATACATTTTGCAGGAAGTGCATTAGGGCTCATGTGAAAGTCATGCAGGTGACCTATCCCTAGCTCAAAAAAATTTACTGGTCGTGTATTTTGGACCTACTTTGCAAGCTAATGTAGCTTAGTTAGTAAAAATTTACTTATCTTGTCAAAAACACCAGAATATTCCACATCACCCCACAGAGTTGCTAAAAGCTTCCATTGTCTCCTACCTCTTTGATCAGTAGAGTATGGATATAGTGAGACATTTTCTCTTGACATCCGGCTAGAGAAGATTCATGATAGCGGCACTGGATTATTTCTCAAAATGGGTAGAGGGCAAACCATTAGCCAAGATAACTGAGTGGATGGTTATCAAATTCTTATGGCAACATATCATTTGTAGGTTCAGAATTCTAAATAAATTAGTTTTAGATAATGGAAGATAATTCCAGGGCAGGAAAATCTGAGAGTGTTGCTCAACCTATAATATCACCCAGGCCTTCACATCGGTGGCTTATCCCTAGAGTAACGGCTAGGCGGAGGTCACAAATAGAAAAATCATCAGAGGGCTCAAAACCAACTTAGACCACGTCAGAGGAAGCTGAGTCGATGAGATCCCTAGTGTACTATGGGCATATCATACAACCTCTCGAGAAGCAACAGATATTACCCCTTTTCACCTGATTTATGGTGGAGAATCAGTAGTCCCAATCGAAATTGGCATGGAGTCCGATCGAAGGTGGCTACACGATGAAGATAATGATGGTCGACGCCTTATGGAGTTTGATTTGATAGAAGAAATTAGAGACAAAGCGATCGCAAGGTTAATGGCATACCATCAAACAATGAGATAAAATTATAATAGAAGAGTTATCCCTTGATTTTTTTCAGGTTGGCGACCTGGTCTGGAAGCAGGTCAAGCTGGTCGGGCATACCAACAAGTTGAACCCACAATGGGGAGGACCCTATAAAGTGGTGCAAAAGCTTACTTTGGGCTCTTACTATCTCGAAGATGCAGAAGGGAAAAGATTGGAGAGGCACTAGAGTGCAAATCATCTACAGCCTTATAGGGCATATAAAGTATGCCTGTAATTTGTTAATATATTATGTTAAAATTCTACATTTAATGAGAATGCAGGCAAATTCATCTAAAAAATCTCTTAGAATTTTTTAGCTGCAAACTTCCTAGCCACCGGCCGAGTTATAAGCGAGCATACTCTTGTGACTCAGAG
>JBBMJZ010000002.1:11165801-11178566 GCA_037833815.1 Zingiber zerumbet
AGTACAAAATCGACTAACCAGTACAAACCCGGCTTCATTTAATTTATACATGCATAGAACCAACATAATAAATAAAGAAAAATAAATCTTCTAAATTTTTAGGAGTCTAAGTCTACTGACCCATCAGATCAGTCGATCAAGAATCTGGATCCTAAGCTTAGTCCATTATCCTAGTTAGAATTAATTTAATTGGACAAGAATTTCTTGTACCTATATTTTGTTATTATTTAATCTAAGTTCATTTCAGTCAATTTTAAACTTATTGATCGAACTAATGTCCACTGATTTAAGTCTGGCATATTAAAATAAATCTAATCATTTGGATCAAATTTGACTCATTTAAATTAACTCATATCCATTCCGATTTAGATTAAATTGGTTCAATTAAATTAACTAATGGTTTAATCTAAATCGGATTTAATTGGATTAGTTAAACCAACTTGATCGATCTGGTTCAGTGAACCAAATCTAAGTCCAAGTCCAAGTCCAAGTCTGACTAGAAAGGTTTAAATTCAACCCGCCCAAATCTAACATGCATGCCTTAAATATTAATAAACGATTAATTAAGCATGCATGTGCACATTTAAACCAGCATCCATTTAATGAGAAACTTTAAATTGTTTCATCAGCAACCTTTTTGTTTAATAAAATAAATCCCAGCACTGCCACGGTTTTTTTTTTTTTTTTTCATTTTCTTCGACGTGCGATCCCCATGCCGTACGTCCGCTCACCGCGACGAACACTGATCGCCGGTCCCTGCTTGCGTAGAAATTGCAAGAGGTGGCCATGAGCACTCCACCGGCCAATTTGGATGTCGTCGTCGGACTTGGAACGTTGCCACCAGCATCCTCCAATGACGCAAGGTTAGCATCGATCTGCGAGAGGTGGCCATGAGCACAGCCGCTAGCCACGATCGGAGACAAACTCCACGGGTGTCCCCTCAAAGCCTAATTATAACCACTGATCGCGGATGCTCTCGGCGTCAGCGACTGTGCTAGATCGTGACATGGACGCGATCTCGCCTGGTGCTAATAGCCGGCGACAGAGCACACTCCATCGGAGAATTTGTTTTTTTTCTCAGTAGTGAACAGGAGCAAAGGGGTAACGATTTTACCGAGAGATTTATCAATCTAGAGATAAATTTTAGAGATTTATCATGCATTTATAACTAACACCTAGGGCTGTAAATGAACTAAATATTCGTGAATAAGTTTGGTGTTCAATTTAATAAGAGCTTGTTTATGTTTCTTTAATATATACAAGATTAATTAAATAAACAAGTTTGAATAACTCATTAAGCTAAACATATAAATTTGAACACATGTATTCACACATCATATTCATTAATAAAATTCTTTTCAATATGCTAAATAAATAATAAAATAAATAAATAAATTTAAATTATCAAACTCAATAACCAATTAAACAACTAAAAATTTTAAACAATCAAACAAGCTTGAATTGAGAGTTCAAAAATCTCTAAACAAACTAAACTTGGAACGAATCTCAAATCAAGTTTGAATTGAGAGTTTGATAACATCTAAACGTACAAAGCTCAAGTCAAGCTTCAAACAAGCTCAAACTCATAAAAAATAAATCAAGTCAAGTTTGAACAATCATTTCAAAAGTTTGGTTCATTTTAAGTTCGGCTCGACTCGACTCAGTTATCTTATCAAATAAGCTTAAACACTCCAAAGCTCGGCTCGACTCGACTCGATTACATCCCTACTAACACAGCTCTGGTACCATTGTAATATTCTAAATGTATGAAATTAAAACATAAACTGTAAACACTTAATAGCAATCTTCCATAGATCTGCAATCGGCGATGACAAAATGTGTGATCTTCAGACTTACTATTGAAAGAGCAATTATAAAAATTAAAAAGCTCTCGATAATTTCATAAACCAAATCCCGCATCATAAATTTCTTCCTCGTAGTACCATAAATCTCTTCTCGGATTATTTTTTTTTAAAAAAAACCAACAGTTTGTTTTCAAAAAAAAAAAAAAAATCCAACGGTAACATAAAAATTAAAAAAAATAATAATAAAGGGAGAGGGTGGTTCACGGTTATTTTAAGGCTCTGAACCGGAATCGATCGCACTCAAGATGAACCGGTTCTGATTTTAGCCCATTTAACTGAATCAACAAATAACCAGCCCATTAAGAGTTACAAGTGCAGGCCGAATCGGGTCTAGGCTGATGCTGTCGGGAAGATATATATTGTAATTAATCCTGTATATATTGTAGTTAATCCTTTCTTAAGAACTAAATCAAGATCATTTCACAGTTCTAGTAATGCAGTTTTCAGATTATGTTTTCAAGGACCAGCTTGAAGAATCAATTGGAAAATTTTATAAATTAATAGGAGTATAATGAAAATCCCTTAGGTGTAAAGGGAAAATTTTTGAAAATCTCTAAGGTAAATTGTAAATTTTCACTTGCAGAAAAAAAAAAAAAGAAGAGAATAAAAAAAAAGGGAAAACAAACCCTAACATCATGAGTTTAACATAACCTAATCCTCAAGATAGTTGACTATGAAAATGATACCGACGCGAAAATTAATCGTTCATTTCCGTTGAGAATAAAACTAAAGGAATGAAAGTGAGATTGCTAACATTCTAAAAGAAAAAATTCTTAATAATGCTTAAATACTAAAAGATTTCTACTTAAGCAAGTAGCGTTTACATGTTAAGTTTAATTAGGTTCTCTAACTTAAACATAGCATCAGGAATATGATACTTTCGAAAAACTAAAAATTCTTAAATATGCTTAAATACGAGATTTTCCATCCAAATGCTCGGACAGTATAAGTCATTGCGAGGTGATGATGGAATACGATGCATATAGCCAGCCATAAGTCATGGAGATAAATACCACTTGATGATGATGATGATGATGATGATAATAATGATGATAACAACCCCAATGATGCTCTTCCAATGTTTGGAATATACCTTCTGAGTTTCCTCAAACCCTAGCACTGACATTACCGACTAGAAGATCAGTCCATTCCCCATTGCAACTACTGAGGACATCCCAACGATGTGATCTTTCAAGCAAACATCTATAAATGGTTAAGGCAAGTGAGAACATATTTTACAGACATAATATATCTTGAGTACCTTTCAGAAAGTTCAAATGGTTAAAGGCTTCTCCTAAATATCCTACTGGTGAAATCATTGAGGTAAATGCGAAGCGTGCATGATCTGTAGTAGTCCTTCAGTTTTCTGTGTTGGTATTGAACACAGGAAGGATGTTGAGAGCAGAAGAACCGAGATGGACACCCCTGACAACACCTCCATAGCTTGTTTCTATTCTATGACACAGAAGCAAAATAGAATCCCACAAGGCTGTTCTTCCCTGAAGAAAAACCCAACAAATTTTCCAGTCAGTGCCAATTATAAACCCGCAACGATTTGTTCAAAGAATACTACTCTAGTTTCTTCACAAATAGTAAGTTATTGTGCATGACACCTTTGATATGGCATATAAATTGAATTTATGAAAAATAAAATACATGCCTAAGCTTACAGAAAATATGGTTTATTTCAAAAATTCAACTACTTGTATATCATTTCATTTTATGTTCAAACAAAAAGGCCAATCTCAATATCATACGATTAGGATCGCATCTAATTATGAACCTCCAACCTTGTCTTTGAGATTTAACAGATGTATCAGAAGAATAAGGATTACTTTTTAGTAGTGTTTAAGATTTGACAATACACTCGTCTGTTGGCTATTTTCTTAACCTGATGTATCGACAAAAAAATTTACAGTGACCTACCTTAAGTAGAAACTCTTCAACCAGAAAAAGGAATGTGTTTCCCTTGGCCAAAGGAAAATCCTGAGCTGGTGAGAAATTTGATAAGATCAGGCTCTTTGTTTTTGTACAACAAATATAAGATCTTTCCCTGAACTCAATTGTGGGAACATATCACGCAGCAAAGCCCAAATGGTTGAGTTCCATGTGTTGTCGTTTATCATCCACCACTAGTTGATATTAGTTAGATTTCATGTGTTGATGTTTGTCATTCACCACTAGTTGATAGAAATCAACTTTAGTTCCTTACAACAACATTTGCACCAATAGTCACTGCTACACTACTTTCTACTCTAGTATTTTTATTGGATATTCTCCACTTCCCAAAACCATTTTCATTAATTCTCAATACAAGCACTCTTTTCTCCCACTCCACTGATTGCATAAAACAAGTATCAGCAGCTTGTACAGTTGCTATACCTCAAAAACTCTAAATATATAGTAGCGATCGACACCTAGTCAGTAAGTATGAAACAAATAGGCCTTCTTTAAAAAAAGAAAGATCTAAGCTTCTTCTTTTCATCCACTTTAGTCCTGAGTCTCATGATTTCATCGAGAAACTTTTGTTGTCAATGAAAATTTACCCAGCAAGTGAGATCATCAAGCAAATATTCCTTTTGCATTCAACAGCAAATCAACATCATCATCAAGCAATGTTTGACCCAACTATTTTAGGTCAGCTACATGAATTGTATTTTCCATTGAGCTTTGAAAAGCTATATCACAAATAATACTTCAAATTAATTATTTTTTATTAATATATTGATTACTGTTTTCTTTGGACTTCTTCTAACCTTTACACTTTCTACTCATCATTTTTCATTTGACTGGAGCTACACATGAACCTTAGCATTTCATTTCTACTATATCAACTTGTTTCATATGTTGTTTTTTTAACAATGTTGTAGTCATCCATATATGGTGGGTCATACCATAGTAATAACAATATTCTTTTAGCCTAAGAGAGACAACGATCACAAAAGACTCGAAAAACTCTCCATTTTGACCACTCAGATCTACCATAATTTTGTCTAAATCAATTTATTATTTCTAAATCTACCATAATTTTTTTGGTCTCTAAAATCAAATTATATGAAAAAATTTTATTAAATAGCTTATAGAAATGTTTGTTTCATCATTTCTTATTTGCATTGTCATCAACAAGAACCTTTAAATTTCAACAATACATTTCTTTTCTGCTTCATTACCAAGTCCCCACATTTTCTTTCTTCAGATTTTGCAACTCGATAAACTTATTTCCCCCATTCTTAGTTCCTAGATTATCATTCTAACTTATCGAAAACTAAACATTGCTATGCTTATAACTTATTTACCTCAACTTTAACTGCTTAATATCTATTCAAGTTCAACAGAAAAAAGATACAGAACGACACAAGTGAATATAAGGAAGAGAACTCACAACAAAGCTACATACTTAAAAAGCAACCAAGACCAGACCTATTGGAAAGAACTATCTGAAGAGTATTAGCTTAAACTAAGTAATTAAATTTAGAAATATAACAATCACCTGAAGAGAGAATTGCAATTTCTTGTCCCAATATAATGCAAATGTCAGAGGACTTTGCTTTCCAATGGCCAATATGCAAGCTCCTGGGTGAAGGACAGATGGCACACCAGAGATCACAGCAACATACTTCTCTGGAAACCTATCTGCCGGAGGGAGAAGCCCAAGGAATAAGGGATTCTTGCTATACTGGGCGCTAGAATAAGATGTGGGGTCAACATGTAGCATCCATTGAGGATGTTCGAAAAAAGCACAAAAAAGGTACAGCAACAAGTGTGAATCCGTAGGAAGTTCGTTATTCCATTTCTTGTCTCCTTTGTCATTAGCGCATCCATTCCCCATATAATCATAGTTTTTCAAACATGTTCCTTCAGCAAGCTCTGCAGAAATTACATGAAGATTAGTCAACTGACAAAATCTTTAATTAGTAAGGGGATATATAATGACTAGTGAAAATCATTATTATTCCAAAAAACAGTTGCTTTACCATATGAACATGACTAGACCATTCAACGAAAAGTAGATAGTTATAAAAACAGGGACAGTTGTACCTTGAACCCTTTTAACTGTATACTCAGCACGAACACTACTTTGCGGAAGTAAACCCTTAATGAGCTCTCCTTTCATCAACTTTTTAAGTCTCTGGTGGTCTGTTATGGCGTCAATACATGCTTGTATGAAAGGGAGGATTGAGTTTGCCTGTGGTTGCTGCATTCTAGCAAATTGTGTCTGTGCTGCACAAGTGGAAAATATTTCACAGATCAAATATCAGAAAGAGATAATGATTGAAAAACAGATCACCACTTGCAAATGTTAATGGAAATTGCTAGAATGAGAAGTTATTTTAACATACAAATTGAGCCATCGCGTGCTTGCAAGAGAGACGCACGCAGCTGATGGAGCAAACCATCCTCATCCACTGTCACTGTAGGCAGCCACTCTGTTGTGCCAGTAATTGGAGATAAGTTAACCGGTGCTGAGCCATTGGGTGAGTCAATTCCAATCTGGCTGACTGTAATTGTGATACCGACACTTGCTGCTGTTTGTGCGACCTACAAGCATAACCGAAATGAGTGAAAAAATAACATGAAGCTGCAGGAAAAATCTGATTCAATTATCATCGACTGTACAACCTGAATGTGGTTTGTCTGAATCTTCTGATAAAGTGGGTTGATCAACATGGAGGAGAACCATTGTCTGAGATGGTCTCTCCAAACCTCAATTTGGGGGTAGATACCCGAAGATTCAAATGCTTCAACCATTTGTTCCATCGATAAGGGAGGAGGGAGATCCCCTTCCCTCTTCTTTGGCGACGTGCTATACTTCTGGTGTGAACCAGGGGACATCCTAGCAGGCCTCAATGCTGTACTTCTAGCAGCACCTGAAGTACTCTGGGAAGTAACTGAACTAGGACTAGCAATGACAAAACCTCGAAGAGGTGGCGAAGGTGTAGCCTCGACAGGAGTTGGTTCAGTATACATCTCACCCACTTGAGCCAAGTATTGCTCCAGCATTGCCTCTGACTGAATACCCTTTGCACGTCCTGCACTTCTCCTTGACCATGGGCTCGCAGGAGAAACATGTTGAGACTGAGAAGAAGGTGGTGACATTGGCGACAATGTAGCCTTCTTTCCACTGCTTGAATACAGTTGGTCAGAGGCAATTCGAGATTGGCGATAAGGTGTATAGCTGAAGGTTGACCTACTGATAGGGCCAAGAGACTCAGAAGCCAAAATTGACCTTGACTTGGGCGGCTTCTTGTTAGACTCTATGTTACTAACACTCTCAGATGGGATTGTGTTCAAGCCTAAAAGGCTCTGGCGTGAAGTGAGCACAGTCTGTTGCTCTTTGGTTTTGTGGGAAGACAACCCAGCAGCAGCAATTCGCGAAGCATTGTTCGTATTTCGCAGTGATAAGGCTTTAACTAAAGTTGAGAGGAAGGTGACACACACCAGCACAATCACCGTTTTCAATGACTTAACAAGAAACTCTGTAATGCACCGTTTAGGAATTTTAACAAACAGTTGGCGAGCAAAATAAGCTTCCCAACAAACACGTATGGGCACGAAGGGAAGAGGATCTTACCTGATGTGCTAGAGGAGATCCGGAGCCGAATGATGATTTTGACGAGATCTTCTCCCCTAAAAACATAAAGAAGCGGCAATGAGCAAGAGAGCTCCGGTAAGTGCACACCATTATTAAAGATCGCAACATCGAGCAAAGATTAGATTTTTGGTGGCAAGAAACGATGGGGGAGAGGGAAACCTGGAGTGGAGGTAAAATAGGGATACGCAGGAGGCGAGGGACCAGGAGAAGAGGAGGAAGAGCTCGTAGGGCGAGGGGCGGCGGCTCTGGGCAGTGAGCGCGGCGGAGATCGCGGGGTTCTGGTACACCGAAAACTTGGGCTTGGGCGAGGAGCGATCGGTAGCAGGTGGAGGGTTCGTCGCGCCGCGTTCCATTGCCTTCGACGCCGAGCTCTCGCCTAACGACGGCGTCTCTAGCTCTCGCTCTCGCTCTCGCTCTCTCTCTCTCTCTCGTCTGCTCTAACGCAGTTCAAATTTATGACTTACAAAACGGTGGGATTTTCCGGCCCGGGAAAGGCCCAAATCCGGCCCAATTACACGTCGATTCATCGTAATTTTCATTATATATATCTCTGCAATACGGACTAGTGCATTTCATTTTCTTTCTTTTTTTATTCTTTCTTTTATTTTTTTAAAAATTTTCAACCCTACCAATAAGATTTTACCTTTACAATTTAGAAATTGAATTATAGTATTAAATATAAAAAAAATTAAATCAAAATTTTTTTTTAGTTGTATATAGGGAGCGAAACACTATATATATATATTAAAAATGATATGCTAACCCGACGCCTCTTGTGCGACCATGAACGATGCACGTATGTGACGTTGCTAGTTTGATTTCTTTATATTATTAAATTCTTTTTATTCTATCTCTCCTTCCGCCCTCTATTCAAAACCTCATTCTCTACTTTTTAATCTCTCGACTTTCTCAAATCTAAATTTTCCTCGCTCTCGCTCCTTCCTTTGCTTTCGTTTTCCACTCCATCTCACTCCAACTGGCAAGCAAAGCAAAGACTCTGCAAGCTAAGCAGTCACATACTTGTTCTCGAGTTAGCTGGAAGCGAGATAAGGCTGGCACCGCAAACATAGCCGACGCTACTTTGTTTAGCATCCCTCTCCATTCTCAATCATAAGCCCTTCAACTCCATTGTCAGTTTTTTAGCTCTTTATAATATTTTTTTTACAACGTACAAATCATAGGTGCTACAACATGTAATAACTACTTAAAGAGTCCAAACAATATTTTCTTACCATTTTTTGGTTATATAATTTGCAGACAACTTGCCAAACATCATTTCCCATATTTTATAACTAATGGTAAGTTATTTCATTTTGAATTGCAATTCCCTTAAATCCTAATATATTATTAGAATTTATGCTACAACGTACAAGCCCAACACCTATTACAATGTATAGCAGCTATTTGAACATTTAACTGTTTAGCTGCTACAACGTATAGCAGCTACTTTGACATTTAGCTGCTACACATTGTAGCAGCTACTTAGACATTTAACTGCTACAATGTATAGTGACTACTTGGACAGTTAGCTGCTACACATTGTAGCAGTTACTTTGACATTTAGATGTTACAATGTGTAGTAGCTACTTCGACATTTAGCTGCTACAACGTATAACAACTACTTAGTAAGTTGTTTCATTTTAAGTTGTAATTTCCTCTAATCCTAATATATTATTTATATGTAATTCTAAATGATCTATTTAATTAATATAAGGAAAAATATATGTTGTCTTTATTGTGCATCAGCACGGTGTATGTCACCTGAATAGAAGCATCTATACAAGTTAATCATTTTAAAAGTGTTATACACCAGTCCTTCGAGAGTAAACATGATGCAATAAGAGCTTTTAAAACCTACAACGCATAATCTTACAATGTTAATAATATTTTTTAAAAAAAATTAGGGGGTGTTTAATTGATGGATTTGGGAATGAGGGAATAGTATGATTGTAAAAGATAGTGTTTGGATTATGGGTTTGATAATGACAATTTGGGAATGATTTCCAGATTTATGAAAATCAACCAAACTCATATAATTAGGTGGATTTCATTTCCATTCTCATTCTCATTCCACCTTACTATCACACTCATACCCATAGTCATTCCAGTCATTTAACCAAACATCATCTTAATTTTTTTTTGTTATATAATTTGCAGCAAACTTTCTAATTTAAGTCGTTTCAATGTCCCACAATTGATATGATGGTAAGTCATTTTAATTTAAGTTGTAATTCCCTCTAATCCTAATGTATATTATTAGAATTTATGCTACATCATAAAATCCATAGCTACTATACATTATAGCAGCCACTTCGACAGCTAGTTGCTACACATTGTAACAGCTAGTTAGACACTCTAAACAATCTTTACTTACCATTTTTTGGTTATATAATTTGCAGGAAACTTGCTAAACATCATTTTCCACAATTCATTCGATAATAAGTCATTTCAATTTAAGTTGTAATTTCTTCTAATCCTAATATATATTATTAGGATCTATGCTACAACGTATAAGCCATAGCTACCATAACGTGTAGTAGCTACTTCGACATTTAGCTGCTACAATGTGTAGTAGCTTCTCAAACGGTTAGCTACTTAATTGCTATAAATTAGTTAACAAACATTTATATTTGTCATGTTGTCATTTTTTATATCTATTATTATAGTTTACATGTTTGATATATTTTAATATATTATGATTTAAGTTATAACTGCTACAATGTGTATCAGCTATCAATCAGGTAGCTGCTATACAATGTAGTATCTACCCTACGTTAGGTTCTATATGTTGTAGTCCGACAGTAGTTGCTACACAATGTAGCAGCTACCCTACATTAGCTACTACATGTTGTAGCAGCTAACCGATAGTAGCTGCTACACAATGTAGCAACTACCCTATATTAGCTGATATACGTTGTAGCAGCTACCAGACACCAATTAATTTATGATGACTCATCAATTAATATTAATGGAGACCTACCTACTCCGGTTCATTGATCCTTCACTTCATAGAATGACAACTCATACTTGTGATAAACCATGACCCATGAACATAGGCAAAATCTGACTTTGTCAAAAGGGTAACTGTGGGCACGTGATACTTCTTCTATTTTTGGATTTTATAGTGACCTTGTTTTCCTATAAAATGATGGTGTTCTAGAGGGATGCTTCTCATTATTGCTTCCATTTCATTACTCTTTTACGAGCTTTCTCACTTTCTTCGTCATTCTTCCTTTCATGACACTTTTACGAGTAGCATAACTATGGCGTCATCTTTCTTATACCACCTTTATCATTCCTTTCATAGCATCCACTGTCTTTGTCCAAAATATGGTAGTATGTCTTCCTCCCAAAATGGAAATGACAAGTTGGTTATGTTGTCTTCCATAGTATATTGTAAGCTTTTATATGGTTGTATGCAGACAATTTAGAGTTTAGAAAGGAATATCTTTGTCCAAAATCTAGTAGTGTGTCTTTCATGTGCTACTGTTTCATCTTTCAGACTCCGTGCCTCTATGAATTTCAAGAAGTCTCTTTTGTTGATCTAATCACCCAAACTTCTCCCACCACTACGCAAGGTAAATAGAAAAGACAAGAAGGGCGACCAGCTAGCCGACCAGTATATTCTTGGAATGTCATGGTAGCATCTAAAAGGCTTAATTAGATATCAATATTCATACATCCACACCTATAATACAATAAGACAAGAAGTTTTCCAGCTCGCCATTTAATTCTATTAAATAAATACATCAGATCTTAGTGATAATCTTGATGAAAATGTTAGTTTTTAACTTGTAGCAGCTAACTATCCAAGTATCTACTATATATTGTAGCAGCTAGGGCTTGTATCTTGTGTCATTGTATCATAAACCCTAATAAAAAATATTGGACAAACAATCTTTTCTTTCAAAGTGAATAATTTTTTTTGATAAATTTAAATTTTTTTATTATATAATATTTTTATAGTAGCTACACTTTGTAGCAGATAATACCCCTAAAAATATTTTTGTAATATATACCAACTTGGTAAAAATTATTTAAAATTATTTAAAATTTGTTAAAATTCATGTTATATAATTTGCAAGGAACTTATCAACCATCATTTCTTATAATTTATTCGATGGTAATTCATTTCATTTTAAGCTTTAATTATCTCTAATCCTAATATATTATTAAGATTTAGGTTACAACGTAAAAGCTCTAGCTGCTACATGTTATAGAAACTACTTCGACAATTAGCTACTACAATATGTAGCAGCTATTTGGAAAGTTAGATGTTATACATTATAGCAACTACTTAGATAGTTAGTTGCTACAACGTTTAGGAGCTACTTGGTAAGTCGTTTCAGTTTAAGTAGTAATTTCCTTTAATCCTAATATATTATTTATACGTGATTCTAAATGATCTATTTAATTAATATATGGGCAAATATATGTTGTCTTTATTGGGCGTTAGTTAATTATTTATGACACCTGGATAGAAGTATCTACATCTACACAAGTTAATCGTTTTAAGGTTGCTAACACCAGTCCTTCGAGAGTAAACAGGATGCAATAAAAGCTTTTGAAGCCTACAATGATAAAAATTGAGAGATTGCCTCCATTACATTGAGAGAAAAAGAAAGTTCGTGTACATCCTCAAATATAGTATCAAGTTCAAACTCAAAGAGAAAACTATCGAACACTAAAAAATTTAGAAAACTGAAAGATGCATGGGAAGAGATAGATCAACAGTTAGATATTCTCTATAAATTAGTTATGAAGAATAGATATGGTATTTGAAGTTGTAGTGTTTATAGGTCTATTGGTTTTAAATCTTCTACGATATATTAATCTTTGAACAAATTAATTATGAAGAATAGACATTCATATTTTTCTTATAGTTATTGTTTCTATCTAGTATTATGTAAGGAACTAGGGCGCTAAACACGCAAAAGCGCAGCGGAAAACATCTAGTTCCTTTCCAATAGATCCATACAAAAGGAAACCATATACTAAGTATTAGTTATCTACATGAGAAAGGTATACCTTTGTTGCGTTCCCTTCGCAATCCCAATACCAACGATTCTTTAGATGCGGATCTTAGCACGATCAAGTGGTCGTGCCTCTATGGTATCCACACGAACAAATCTCGTTTGTCTCACAAACTCACAAGGTGGAGAATGAAACAACCAAAGGTTGTGCTAGCACCCTTTCTTAGAGGTTTCGGCCAAGTGGAAGAGAGGAGGAAGAAGAAGAGCTAGAGCACCAAAAACTCATCATGAAAATGAATCCAAAAACCCCTTTTTATAGATTCATGAAGTTGCC
>JBBMJZ010000002.1:11288325-11300975 GCA_037833815.1 Zingiber zerumbet
CGCTAAGCAATCCTGGAGTTAAGAGTTGTAGACCTACGCACACCACAGACGGAGCCAACGGGAACGTTAGAGCAAGAGCCAGAGAAGGGCTCTCTTGTGTAGGTACTCCGACACTCGAGTCAGTACAGTAGTCGAGCGAAAAGTAAAGAAGATGATGAACATTAGAATAACAGTGTAAATGCGCAAGTGTGCGGATGCATATGCATTCATACGCGTACCTAGCCAACGAAGAGAACCTTCTTTTATACCGCCTCTCATAACTTTCTTATTAATGAGGCGATAGAGAATGTCTGGTGTCAGAATATATTAAGTGATGAAGTATGACAGTCTTCCTATAGGTAGAGGAAGACTCCATTACATGCACATGTTAGAGTAATGACATATTCTCTGACAATGTTTTCTTCTAGAGAAAGTCCGACTGGCTCTAGACCAACCGACTATAGACTACTCATGGGAGGAATTGAGCCCCAGATGTTCGATCGGTGCTAGGGTCGGGCAGATGTAAGCTAAGGGGCATGCCCATGGGTGGGAAGCTGAACCCTGGAGGTTCGACTGACACTGGGGCCAAGTGGATGTAAGTTGAGAGCATTGCATTCGAAGATGTGGGGAGTTGAGCCCTTAAGATTTGATTAAACTTTGGGTCGGCTGAGTTTGTGCCGGGGATTTGACATCCACTCAGACAATATGTCCAATCGGCCTTTATGTCGAGGTTTATTTTGCACTAAGTCGTTATACTTGAATATAGAGTTTGATCCAGCTAAGCGATGTGCCTAGCGTATCCGATTGGTCTTTTAGTCCGATTGGCCAAAGCACTCGGTGGTGACGTTGAACTTATTTCGGCATGGCATCGATACGACTTAAGAGTTGACCTCTTCTTAACTTTGATCGCCACATCAGCTGACTTTTTTAACGTCGAACCCAACTTTGGGGGTCTCACCTTACTCGTCATACCAATAGTCTCCCCTTCAAATCTAGTAGAAAGACGCTGCAAGCTTGACTGACTAGACACTCCTATTCTTTAGTGTCATTAGCTAGGACACTCAGTCCTATTTTTGCCATTCAAGTTTTATGCTAGGAGCATTGCCCATTCAAATAATTTGTAGTTGTGGTACGAGTTGAGAACAGGCGTGAGGGTAGACTCGCTTATAACTCGGCCAAATAGCACAAGAGTCTAGAACATAGGTACGAGGGCATGCTTGCTTATAAGTCGACCTGATGGCATAAGAGTCTAGAACATAGGCACGAGGACATGCTCGCTTATAACTCGTCCAAGCGCCATGAAATTCTGGAACAGGAGCAAGGGCAGGGTCACTTATAACACGGCTGGTTGGCATGAGAGTTTGGGACGGTCGCGAGAGCAAGCTCTCTTATAACTCGACTGGTACTCGGTAAGCCGACACGATAGTTTAGGACTTGATGTTGTAGGTACAGTGTATGATTTGGAGGCTTTGGAGAGTGGAGGCACAGTGTATGACTTAAATACTTTGGAGCTTGGAGGCACAGTGTATGATCTGAATGCCTTGGAACATGGGCACGAGGGCATGCTTACTTATAACTTAGCTGGGCTGCACGAGAGTCTGGGACAGGTGCGAGAGCAAGCTCGCTTATAACTCGGTGAGCCGACACAGGAGTCTAGAGGCACGTTGTATGATTCAAATGCCTTGGAGAGTTGAGGAGGAACAGTGTGACCCGAATGCCTTAGAGAACAACGAAAGTACGGTGTATGACCCGAATGCCTTAGAGCTTGGAGGCATAGTGTATTACCTGAATGTCATGGAACATGACTGCGAGGGAATACTCGCTTATAACTCAATCGGGCGACACAAGAGTCTAGAACATAGGCACGAGGGCAAACTCGCTTATAACTCGGCCGAGCGACACGAAAGTTTGGGACAGGCCTAAGGGTGTACTCGCTTATAACTCAGTTGGATGACACAAGATATGAAATATAGGCATAAGGGGATGCTCTCTTATAACTCGACCGGATGACATGAGAGTCTGAAACATAAGTACGGGGGCCTGCTTACTTATAACTTCGTTGGTTGGTACGAGAGTCTGGGATAGGTGCAAGAGCAAGCTAACTTATAACTCTGCCAGTTTGCAAGAGAGTATGAGATTTGATGTTGTATGACCCGAATGCCTTGGAGAGTAGAGGCACAGTGTATGACCTGAATATCTTAGAAATTAGAAGCATAATATAAGACCTAAATGCCTTGGAAAATGGGTGTGAGGGTATGTTTGCTTATAACTCGTCCGGTCAACACAAGAGTCTAGGACAAGCATGAGGGCATGCTTGCTTATAACTCGGTTGGACGATGCGAGAGTCTGAAGGCACAATCACGAGGGCAGACTAGCTTATAACTCATCTGATGGCATGAGAGTATGGAATATAAGTGCGAGGATATACTCACTTATAACTTAGCTGGTCGGCACGAGAGTTTAGAGGAACGATATTTGACTCGAATACCTTGGAGATTGAAGGCATGATGTATAACCCGAATACCTTGGAGAGAAGAGGCACGTTGTATGACCCGACTGCCTTGGACTTGGAGGCACAATGTATTACCTGAATGCTTTAGAACATAGGCAGCTCACTTATAACTCAGCCGATCGGCACGAGAGTCTGGGACAAGCACGAGGGTAGATTGGCTTATAAGTTGACCGGTCGGCATGAGAGTTTGGAGGCACGGTGTATGACCCAAATTCCTTGGAGAGTTGAGGAGGTACGGTGCATGACCCAAATGCTTTAGAGAGTTTAGGAGGTACGGTGTATGACCCGAATATCTTGAAGAATTGAGGAGGCACAATGTATGACCTGAATACCATGGAAATCTGAGGACACATGATGTATGACCTGAATGCCTCAGATAATTGAAGAGGCACGGTGTATGACCCGAATACCTTGGACTTTTTGCTATGTTAAAGATAGAGATATATTTTGAATTTTAAAATATAAAATTTTAATTTTAGATTTATCTATCTAGTTGGATTGAGTTGATAATCTCAAGTTGTTAACCGGGGAGGATGACATATGTGGCAAGCTGATCAGCTGCACGGGCGCTTACACGAAGCCTACCGGAGGAGGAGGAGGAACTTGTTGGAACCCAGTCAGGGCTTCCACTTGGGTCCCTCACTCGGTGTGAAGGCCCATTATTGACGTTGTCGGATCGTGCATCAAAGGACCCCTGACTGTTGTTTGTTGTTGCTGCATTAACATTTATACTCAGGCCGTTATTAGCAGCTCCAAGTCTTCTTGTCATAAGGTGACGGTGGTGAGTTGTCTAGCCTCTTCCATCTCCGTGTTTCGAATTCATGTGAAGTTCCTATAGACGATACCAAATTTGATCTTGTTTGAAAGCGGGGGAGATGATGAAGTGACTAGGGGTGTCGTCGAGGCGACTTGTTTGATGACTGAGAGAAAACTCTGAGCTAGAAGAAGACGACGCTAAGTGATCCTAGAGCTAAGAGCTACGGACTTACACACCATGGATAGAGCCAATGGGAACGTTAAAACAAGAACAAGGGATAGAGTCTCTAGCGTAGGCACTCCGACGCTCAATTTAGAACAATAACCGAGCGAAATAGAGAAGACGATGAGCAGTAGAATAATAGCGTAAATGCTCGAGTGTGCAAATGCGTATGCATTCATGCTCGTACCTGGCCAACGGAGAGAATCCCCTTTTTATAATGTGTTTCATAACCTCCACATTAATAATGCGGCAGAAAATGTCTGGTGTTAGAGCATGTTACTTTCGATCGACTGGCTATAGACAAGGAGTCCTGCTCATGTGGAGAACTGGGCCCTAGATATTCAATCGGTGCTAGGGCCGAGCGGATGTAAGCTGAGGGTTATGCCCATGAGTGGGAAGCTGAGCCTGGAGGTCCAACCGACTCTAGGGACGAAAGGATATAAGCTGGGATATAAGCTGAGATTCTTGTATTTGGAGAAGTGGGGAGTTTAGCCCCCTAAGTCCGACCGACCTTTGAATTGACCAAGTTTATGTTGGGGATTCTGCATCTGCTCGGATAATATGTCCGATCAGACTAAGCCCTCATGATTTTGCTTTTGAGCTCTACCCAAAAGACCTCATGCCGATCTTTCCCATATATTTTCAATGTGGGATTATGTTTCCCCCCTCAAACAAAGGACCACAAGCTTCCCAAGCCCGATCCTCGACTCACCAGGTCTTCCTGTATGGTGTCTGATCCTCTTAATCCGAACATACATGATATTGTTCACTTTGAGCCTAAGCCCTCATGATTTTGCTCTTAGACTCTAACCAAAAGGTTTCATACTAATGAAGATATTTTTTTCATATAAATTTATGTTCTTTCCCATATATTTTTAATGTGGAACTATATTTATAACTTTACAAATCCAACCCTTTCTCAATATTGAACCTTAACTTCAGGTCCCATCTTACTCACTCATCATACATAAAAGCTGTGCTCTAATTTATTTGATAGTCAAAATAAGGAGAAGAGAGTCTACCTATAAGGCGAAGTTCTGACACCTAAATTATAGAAAAGAAATTACACAACATGTAGAATTTTGGATCCATCATGCTCCTAAAGATCCATCTCAAAGTTCACCAAATGCTACAAACCTAAACAATCAGAACACAAATTCGTCCACATCGATCATTTTGTGGTGTTGTTGCAAGGCCTTGGCCTCTCCTGAAGCTCACATGCAATGGCCATGGAGCGCATTCTTGCGTTGGACTGCTGCTGAGACTCTTTGCAGTAGGCAATGGCCCCCAGGATCGAATTCTCCATCTCCGAGCTCGCGCTGCTGCTCCTCTTCAGCACGATCTGCGAGTTGAAACATAAGAAAGAAGAGGAGGAGGAGGAGGAAGAGCAAGACGACGGGGATTTGGCAGTCGAGTTCCGGGCAATGATGGCCCCGGAAAAGGACCTCCTGCAGGTCAACTCCTCTTCTTCCACTGCCTTGTGCGGGTCTCTAGTGAACAAAGCCTTGAGGTAGGATTGAGAGGCCTTCAGCTTCAGTTTCAATTTTTCAGAGAAGGCCTTTTTGAGGCTGCGGTTTCTGTTTGCAAGGGTAGTCGGAGCCGTCGGGGCTGGGCTTTCGAGGTTTTCAACCATGCGAAGCCGCGGGGGGAGGAGCAAGGGAAGGAGTTTCCCTTCGTAGAAGAGCTCATCAGCGGGGGAGCTGGAGGGGTCCCTCTCTGGGCCTTTGTGCCACATTTTGAATTCAAACTCTTTGGGGCAAGGCGAGGTGGCATTGGTGGAGCTCAAGTCCATGTCTATGTACTCTTTGTCGTCGTCGTCGTCGTCGTCATCGACCAAGAGATGATCACAGGGAGGGAGTGCCACAGCCATGGCCATGAGCATCACTTTAGAAGTTGCTAAAGTGGCCAAATGAGAAGGAATTATAGAGGAGGAGCCTCTCAGTTATTTTTGAAATCCTGATTTTTTAAAAAATAAATAAATGTATTTTATCTAAAAGAATGAATAAATTTTGTGACTTTGTGCTACCTGCAGAGCGACCAGCTTTACAAAAGGCTCTGGACAGGCAACTTTGCAACTTTTTGAATCTCCCACGATAGCTCAGATCCAAGAGAGTGAGTGACACCAGCAAAGTGTCACAAGGCGGATCACTGTTTCTTTCTTCATCATCATCCTTCCCTCCTTTCCCTATCGAGTTCTAAACTATTCCTTATTTAAATTCTGATCCTTCAGTTGTTCGTCTGATCATATGAGCATGAGGAACTTATAGTCTCTTACTTTGTTATGTTCTTCATTAGTGAATCATCAGGACTTTCTTACAAAGTTTTTTTCTTTCTTTTTCTCTCCTCACTTACAGTTGAGCACCTTTTTTCTAATCCGATAGCTATAAGATAAATTTAAAGTGGAACTTATATGCATTTAGAAGTCGACTCCGTGTTTCATTTGAGATTCGAACTCGAACTCTGAAAGTGACCGTGGGTCAATTGGTTGTATGGTACCGATATGGATGGGCTGCTAAAGGCATGTGGTGGCAGGTGGTGTATTTATTATTTTTTTTTGGCATGGGTCTGGGCCAGGCTTTTGGAGCTGCAAGGATGTTTTTGGAAAGGTGGGGGGCCTGGCCTGGCAGGGTTGCTGGCGTTGTGGAGAAGGGGCTCTTGGAGCAGCCACAGGATGCAGAGTGGATGATGTTACATGAGTGAGGAAAGCATGTGGGATTCACTGACACAGGGCAATCTAGTGGACCACTCTCTCTTTGATTGATAACCCTGTTTGTCATTGTCATTGTGTCCCAAAGATAAAAGACAGAATGTATTTTTTAAATAATAGGATTTATATTCACGGTAATTAAACTGCCCTGAAATTAAGGTTATGTCAAAAGTCATAGTATTTTTTTAATTTACCTAATGAGTGAAATATGAGATTAAATTATCTATTTGAAAGTTAGTAGATTGTCAGATCTATATATATATATATATATATATATATATATATATAATTTATTATATTGTTGAGACGGTGATGTAATGGTAAAAGGTAGAACATACTAAATCTCACACAAAATATATTACACGAAGATTTTAAAAAATTTATAACTTTGGATCATCTGTTAAAATTCATTTGTACTTTTTAATTTATTTTGATGGTAAATTTTTAAAGTAGAGCTGATTATTTTTAAATTAACCAGACCGTAAAATTAATACTTGATATTTGGATTAAAAAAAATCTGTTTATTATAAAGGACCAAGAGCAGGAGGACCAGAGGATGGATGAAGTGAAATTTGACAATAGGACTGCGACCATTTGTGGCAATTATGAATTCATAACCAGGCCGCGGCCATTTGCGACTGTGTCTAACCACAATTTTACAATCACTTGGACGTTAGGGTAAGTTAGGAGCAGCCAAAAATAATATGATCTTTGGCGAATATAAAACTTAGGTGTATTTTGACTATTTTTCAAAGTTAGGTATGCGTTTAAAGTGGGGAATTAGAAATTTTACTATGGTACGTGCATGTCATATATATTAGTCTACTAAATCATTACACTTCCAGTAATTAAGGATGCCAATGGCCACCACAAAGTGAATTGTAAGTAGTAAAATACTCAAATTAGCGATAAGAGGTTTGGCATTCGAGTTACTCAAAAGTTTCGATGTTTTGATCAATATGAAAGGAATAGTAATACATAAAAAACAAATCATATGATATATCTAAAAACAGGATCTTACTATCATCAAGCTTTAAGGCAATATTAAAAATCGAAACAATGACTAACAATGGGCTAATTTGAATTCATCTCAAAAGCCATTGATCTTATTTGTCACTGAAGATCCTACAAATGCAGAATGATCTCATGTCAAAATAGTAGCCGACCAAAAAATGGAGAAGATGAATAGTAGAACAATAGTATTGATATGTGTGTGCATATGTAGCCACGTGTACCTAACCAACGGAGAAGACCCTCTTTTTATACCACTTCTAATAACCTTCGTAATAATGAAGCGGCAGAGAATGTCTGGTGTAAGAGTATGTTAGGTGTTGAAGTATGTACAATAGCTCTGCTCCAAGCGGGTGAAGGTTTTGTTGCGGGCATATGTTAAAGTAGTGAAATATTCTTTGATAGGTTGTTGTGATTCTTTAACAATGCTGTCTCCTAGAGGAGATCTGATCAGCTCTAGGGTTGGACGGACATAAGATGGGAGTCACACCCAGGAAAGATGAGGAATTGAGTTTGGATGCCCGACCGACTCCTGGTCCAAGCGGATATATGCTGGGAGTCATGCCTAGGAGAAGTAAGGAACTGAGCCTGGATGCTTGATCAACTCTTTAGCCGGACGGATATATGCTGGGAGTCATGCCCAGGAGAAGTGAGGAACTGAGACTAGATTCTCGGCCAACTTTAGGGTCGGACGGATATATACTGGGAGCCTTGCCCATAAGAACTGAGGAACTAAGCTTGGATGCACGACCAACTCTAGGGCCAGGTAGATATATGCTGAGAGCCTTGCCCATAAGTGGGGAGCTGAGCCCCACATGTCCGACTGGCTCTAGGGTCGGGCTGATATATGCTAGGAGTCATGCCCAGGAGAAGTGAGGAATTGAGACTGGATGTCCTACCGGCTCTGGGGCTGAACGGATATATGTTGGGAGCTTTACCTATAAGAAGTGGGGAACTGAGTCTAAATGCTCGATTAGCTCTGAGGCCGGGTGGATATATGCCGGGAGCCTTGCCGATAAGAAGCGGGGAGCTGAGCCCCGTATGTCCAACTAGCTCTGGCGCCATTCGAGTTTATGCTGGGAGCCTTGCCTAGAGACTGCCACATCATATTGATCGTTGACAGCCAAATCATCTTGACCGTTGATCCCACATTACCTCTGGGGTCACTCACAACGCGCCGCATCAGGGACCATCTGCAAAAAGCCTATACATTATTAACAACATATTAATATTAATGAACCGGGTTAATGGATCTACATATTGAATCCACTTCTAATAATATAAACCCCTTCATGCTTAAAGCATTAGATAATTTAATTGACGTTTAATTTTTTTAATAACAACTAGTTGTGTGTGTTAATCAAATGTAAGCCTATACCATGAAGATTTAAGTCCACTAATGTAGACTTAATCATTCAATTTTCCACTTAAACTATACTTGATCCCTTATGCACCACATAACCTCTTAGTTGAGCTCAATATGCCAAAACTTTATGGGTTAAAACAATTTAGCTCATTAATGCAATTAATACAAAACTAAAGAAGTCAGAGTTACTATAACTGTAATAAGATCCAACAATAATCACAGTATTAAAATCATTAACGACATATATTAAATGTAGATGTGTAGTACAAGAATGACATGAAATATGATCTATAAGTGTCCATTAACAATAGGTCGTCTTTATGACACAAATCGGGTCCAAATCATATTTACCAAAATCTTATGTTAAACTGTAGTGGTAAATAATGATTCAACTTTATGACTCAAAATTGAGTGATGCATGTTAGTACCCTGTAGTTGTTTTGATGTGGTTAACCAAGTTAAGTTAGGTTCTGTGTATTTGATTCTTGTGTCTAAGTGTGCAGGATATTAGGAACACAAGAAGTTGAGCGGAAGACATAGCAAGCGAGAAGGATGACACGGAAAAAGGAGCCAACGAGCTCGGTACATCCGAGGGACGAGATGCTGTGGAAGAGTACACTGGTGGATGAGAAAGGCGTGTGCAGCATTTGAGGGACGAGAAGCTGGGGAGGAAGTCTACTCGAGGAGAAGGCTGGAAGATGGATCCGGGTGAGCCAAATTCCAGATGGACGAAATCACCCAGGCGATCGGATTAGTAGAAGAGCAAATAGGGAATTGTGGAGCTGCTGAAGGCGCCTCCAATGATGTTGGAGGTGCCCCCGCGCCTTTCTATGGGAGGCACCTTCAACAGGGTTAGAGGCGCCCTCGTGCCCTTTTTTGTGGAAGACGCCTTCAACCCATTGGAGGCGCCTTAGACTACGTGAACAGTAACCGTTAGCGAAGATAAAGTTTTGTCTTCACACAGATAAAACTTATCTGATGGAAGGCGCCATGGACCATCTTAGAGGCGCCTTCCATCCTTGGATAGAATTTTTCAGGGGCTACAAAAAGACCCCTGGATTTAGAAAATATTCAACAACTTCTGTATTAACTTTCCTAGTCATTTCTGAGCTGTCAGCGTGTGTAAAAGACCTCTCCACCTTCAACGAAGGAGATCTATTAGTGCTTTTCAAACTCCTTGGATTAACAACTGCCTAGATTATAACCAAATAAAACTCTGGACTTTTATCTACTATCTTTAAGTTGTTATTTCTTTAATTATTGTTATTTTTATTGTGCTACTAATTAAATCAAAAGAACGAGAAGGGGTTATTTTTTCTTGTAGGCAATTCACCTCCCTCTTGTCAATCCCACTGCGCCAACAAGTGTTATCAGAGACATAACGCCTTAGAAGGACTAACCTCTGACTGAAGTACCAAGATGATGGTCAGACCGATAATCTACCCACCGAAGTTCGAGGGGGATTTTACGACATGGAAAAAATACATGGAGGTATTTTTCAAAACAAACTTTGAATTACTCTTAATTATTAAATATGATTTTTTAGCCCCCAAATACCAACAAAGAGTTGAAAAAGAAGAGTATCAGTGGGCCAAAAAGGATCAAGTTGACTTCATAGTGAACAGACAAGTCGAGTTCCACCGGTTAAGCATACTACCACCCTAGGAAGTCAATTGGATCAAAGATTATGAATCAGCAAAGGAACTTTGGGAGAAGTTCCTGAAGCTACACAAAGGAACATTCGAAGTAAAGCTCGTAACACGGGACCTACTCCGGAACCAATTGACGAACCTTTGGATGGAAGAAGGCAAAATAGTCACACATTTGCACTCGACGATCAAAGAACTCATCATAGGACTCATGAATCTCGGAGAAAAGGTAACAAACTGAGATTCATTAATGTACGCTTTAAATGCATTTCCTAGAACACCCAAGTGGACATCTATAGTCGACTCATTTTATATATCTAAAGACCTTGAAGTTAGTTCATTAGAAAATCTATTTTCCACTTTTGAACTTCATGAATTAAGATGTGAATACTCACGAAACAAAGCAGAAAAAATAGCCCACAACATAGTACTAAAAGCTAACCAAAAAGGTGAATCAAATCGAGACTCCAAAGAATTAATCGACGAAGATGAAGCAGCATTATTGTTAAAAAAATTTAGCAAGTTTATTAAATATAATAAATTTAATAAGTCACAGGTAAAAAGACACTTTCAGAATAAAAGAAAGGTTCGGTGCTACAACTGCTAAGAAGAAGAGCACATTAAGGATGACTGTCCTAAACTAAAGAAGAAGGAAATATGCAAGGGCAATAGACCAATAAAGTCGAAGCACAAAATCTTGAAAGCTACGTGGGATGAATCATCGTCATTTGAGTATGAGATTGAAGCTTACACCGGACTAGCCTTAATGATAGACCACTAGAGGGACACTAAAAGTTCCTCAGAAATGAGTATCAACGAAGGAGGAGGATCTTCAGAAGAAATCAGTGATGAAGGGGGAGCATCATAACACGAGGTAAGTGAGGTACGTACACTTTCTCACAAACAGTCTTTCTAATTTATTAAAATGCTTTCAAAGAACATAGTACAACTAGAAAAAGTTAATGCTAGGTTAAAATTGAACTTAGCAAATTCATGCCCATTAGACATATTTGATAAATTAAAATTAGAAAATGAAAAATTAAAAGTGCAAATAAAAAAATTAAAAAATGACCATGCATGTTCAAACAATTTGTAAAAATTAATATTTAAAAATTATGGTAGAGTCAACTGGTATATAGGAAATCACCAAGGAAAAATTAGAATAATCTCTAAAAATTATATTCTACCAAAATTTCTGATTAATCCAGTAGGAAATAACTTATATTGGATTCCTAAATCATGCCTAGTATAATTGAAGTTAATCTTATGCATGTGTTAGATTTTCATATATTTATTCTTCCACTTAGTTAAACAAATTATTTAAATATCTAATGTTTATATTTTGAGTTAAAAATTTTTCTATGCTATATGATGATTTACTCTATAAATAGAATTTTTTTTTCATTAAATTTTTTTTCTATGAATCTATTTTCAAAAATATTTTTTTTATTAAAAATACTTTGTAGACTTATTTTTAAAGACTTTTATTTTTTAGTGATAAAACATCATGTTTTCTATCATAATAATTTTTTTAAAATATTTTTTAAATTTTATCTAAATTATTATGAATTAGTTTTTGAAAAAATAAATTATATTATTAAAAATATCAGCTTACTGATAATACTTGTTAAGTACCCCTAGAAAAAATTTCAAATATTTCTAATTATTATTTTATTTTTTCTATTTTTTTTGATGTGATCAAAGGGAGAGACATAAGTACAAGTTAAGGGAGAGTAGTACAAATTTTGTAATTTTATTGACTTGCTTAATTCATTGTAATATTTTATTCTAATTACAATATTGCTTAATTCATTCATCATGTTATTATTATTTTTGTTTAACCCTAACTTTAGCTTGGGTTGATGCACATCAAAAAGGGGGAGATTGTTAGTCCCTCATGATTGTTTTGATGTGATCAACCAATTTAAGTTAGGTCTTATATATTTGATCCTTGTGTCTAAGTGTGCAGGAGCTTAGAAATACAAGAAGTCGATCAGAAGACGTAGCTAGAGAGGAGGATGGCATAGAAAAAGGAGCCAACATGCTAGGTATATCCAAGAGACGAGATGCTGTGGAAGAGTACACCGGTGGATGAGAAGGATGTGTGTGGCATTCGAGGGACGAGAAGCTAGGGAGGAAGTCTATTCGAGGGGAAGGCCAGAAGATAGGTCTAGGTGAGACCAATTCTGGATGAACGAAATCACCTAGACGATCGGAGCAGTGGAAGAGCAAATGGAAAATTGAAGAATTGCTGGAGGTGCCTCCAATGATGTTGGAGCCACCCCCGCGCCTTTCTATGGGAGGCACCTCCAATAGGGTTGGAGGTGCCTCGCACCCTTTTTGTGGAAGACACCTTCAACCCATTGGAGGCACCTTAGACTGGGTGAACAGTAACTGTTAGCGAAGATAAAGTTTTATCTTGGCACGAATAAAACTTATTTGATGGT
>JBBMJZ010000002.1:11385083-11402740 GCA_037833815.1 Zingiber zerumbet
CTTATAGGGTAGCATGTGATTCATAATCACTACAAGAAAATTGAACTTTAGAGACAAAAAATTCTATCTTTGATAGTTATTTTTTCATTTCTAAAGAATGTTTGAGGCGAAATATTCCGTTTCAAATATCTATTAGTGAAAACCCCATGGATAAATTTGAGACAAAAATATCTTGTCTCTAATTTCAAAAATAGATTGAAAAACTATTTATGAATCTATTTTTATTTGACCAAAATAAAATTAATTAAAAATATAAATTCTATTTTTGATTTTGTTTTAAATATGTCATTATAAATTTTGTTTCAAATTTTATTTTAAATATATCATTAATCAGTCTTAAATAACATATTAATCTGTTTATAAATCCATTTATAATTTTATTTATAAATCCATATATAATCATTTTTTATATTATATTTTTATATTTCTCATCTACATAATACTTTTAACAATCACACATTTCATACAAATTAAAAATATTTAAAACAATTACTTTTAATGCAAAAGTATCATACAATTAATATTGAAATAAATAAATATTCACATTAACTAAATACATTTAACCATTAATCAAAGATAAAATAATTTAATCTTTATTTCACTTATCATAGTGCTCACGGGGACCAGATCCTCCTGGATTTAAATGATTTGTATATCCCACCTCTTGAATCATTTTATGAATCATCTTCTTTAGATTTTCTTCTCTTTGCATTTCAATTTATGTTTGCTTTCAGTAATTTCTTCCTCCATCCTCTTGCTAGTAGCACACATGTCTTTAATTTCTTGAAAGAATTCCTAGTTCTTCTCATGGGAGCATATTTCATTAGAACTTTCATTATATGATCTTCTAAAGTGTTGATTACATCCAAATCCATACACCCTCCCCTTGCATAGGTCGCCCACCACATCACACCATGATTTGAGATTGAATGAAAGCTGAGTAGATTGATCATCAATATTTTGTCTCTCTTTATATTGTTCTTTTTCATATTACAATAGCTTATATTAGTTTAATAAAAATAAAAACAAACAAGTAAGAATTAATATAAGATAATAAAAAATTAATGAATAATTAATTATGTTGACTCACACTAACTCAAGTCAATTTGTTATCCACAAACTCTCTAGTACCTTGCTTTCTTTTATGAATTCGTTCAAAAATCTCAAATTCATTTGCATCTCGCCCCAAATCTTTTCTCTACAATCATACATAATATATGCCAATATAAAATAGAACAAATGAGATAGAATTTATATCTAAATGTCAAATATTTAATAAATTTATCATATGTCTAAATTATTGGAATAATGTGCTATTTGGTCTATTTGCAAACTAGAGTTAGTCTTTAGAATATTAACATAAATCTAAGGAATATACCCACAAATCCAATTAATGGAAACATGAGGATGAAATAGTAGAAAGAAGTGCATTTAGGGAGGACATCTTACCTCAAACGGAATAACTCCTTCAGTGCTTCAAAGCCCGTAAATGCATAGTGTTTCCCTACCTTGGATGTCACCATAGCTGCAACTCAATGAAGAAATTTTTTGGTTATTTCAATACCCAAAGTACATAAGGGTAAGGCTCTTGAATGGCATTAGGCACAGACAATTGGTATAGAATGCATCAAGTCACATGCTTCAACAGTACGATAGCAAATTAGTCATTTAGTGGATCCAAGAGAAACAAACTGATAAACAGTTGGATCCAGTACAAAGATTTTTGCCAAATCATCAGACGAAAATTTTGCAGAAATGGCCAACTATCATGGTTGTCATATTTCAATCTCAACCTTAGGATATAATATTAATAGCAAAATAGATACCTCAATAATACTAATAATATTAAAAATAGTACCAATATTTTCACCAAATCATCTGATTCAACATTTTGCAGCAATCAATGATATTGGTTGTTATGAATTATGATTGCAATTTCTGCATAGGTAAGCATTATTATGCCACAAGCCACACAGTTTTGATAGGATTGATTGAGGCAAAGGTTGCCTTAGCCAATAACATTAAGAACTAGCCGAAGTAAGATATTTTTTAAGTAACTCATCCTTTGATTTTGTGAAGTAACTCATCCTTTGATTTTGTGTGTCAATCTACTGAGGAGATAAAATAATAAAAAGTGAGAAGGGGAAAAGGTGAATTAGCAGCAACGACAAAAAGGAATGACTTAGAGACAAAGAATCTAAAATGAATATTCTGAATCCAAGTCCAACTATGATTTGAGGCATAATTTTGGGCAGGTGATCAAATCAATTTGAATACCAAATGTGCTCATCAGACTTGAGTTCTACTTGGGGCCATGCTGTTTCGTGTTGACAGAGAGATGAGAGGGAGGAAAGATGAGTCTGATATGCAGAAGACAAACCAAGAAGTTGAGCACTCTATCACCAGCTAGCTTCCTCCTACAACTACTAGCAACTTGAGATGTTGCTTTGCGTTCCTTGTCAAATTTAGTCCCTTGTCCAGTTGATTTTGGTCTCTGTGATTCTTCTTATGTTTAATCAATCTACCAAGTCTAGATTAGAAGTCCATGAATGATTCTATCATACGTTGCTTTCTAGAATTGCATTAAATCAATTATATAATATTTTAATAGATGGTAGATAAATTTATAAGGTATGGATAGAACTATATATCTAATTAATTTATTAAATAATCCAATTAAAATTGCATGATTAATTATAATTTAATCAATCAATGTCATTGATTTACTCAAAAACAAACAAAATCATCGTCGCAGCTATATTAACACGGCATAATGTAATACCAAAATTATATCATTCCAAATAGAGACTCAAACTCCGGCATGGCTCATGATATAAATCCTTGGTTTCTAGTAAACTATGTCTTTTTTCCATTGGAAGTTTTTGTTGTTTTTTATTCATGCACTTGAATCTAAACAGGGCAAACTTAGATCTAAATCCTCTCATTACAATTTTATATATTTTCATACATTAAACAATTTTTTTGCCTTTCAATTTTCATATCAAATTGTAACTTTATCAATTCTATCATTCTTTTCCAATAAGGGTGATACATAAAGTTTTATCAATTCTATCCGACTTATTGATACCCGTACCAACCCAATGAACTATGCTTCTTGTGCCTTTCCTAGTAAACTACATTTCCTTATTTTTGTTGTCATGTTTGTTGTGTTTTATTCATGCACTCGGATCTAAGAACACCTCTAATTTCTTGAATATTTTATTATATTCACATTGCTTCCCCCATAGGCTCCGTCCACCTCTCAACTATAGTCATCTGCCTTTCATCCATTTCTAAAACTTCCCAAATCATTAACATATGGTAAACAAAAGCTCCCTCTTCTTCCAATCAAACAAACAAATCTCTAATGAGAAACATTTAAATTTAATCTAAGGTTGCTATAAATTGAGAGGAACATTTAATGTACTCTTCATATGAATACAAATAGCCGATGAATCCGTGGCAAAGGATGTATCGATCTGTGAAGCAGGATTCGTGAATGGATCAATATTAGATCTGAGATCCATATGATGACAAGTCTATTTCGAGCTTTCCATAGGTAAATCTGTGGCAAAGGATGAGTGATGAAGGCACGTTACTTAGCGACTTAGCGATCAGTTGTATGATTTTTCTCCTAGGGAAAACTCATAACCGATGTCGTCTCGAGGGATGTAAGCCTAATGTTGAGAGTATGTTCCTCAAAGTGCAGAGTCATGTCTACCATTTTAAGCCATCTAGTACTTGTATAGCCTCTTTAAATTCATCTATATATTTACCATTTCCAAAAAAATAAAATAGCTGATGAATCATACACCAATGAGAAAAATCAAATTCCTGCACTCTTCCTTTTCAACTACTAATCCAAGGTATACTCGAAGGATTCCCAGGCCTTCAAAACAAGTTAACACTTAGAAGCTTACTTGTGGTGATAATAAATCAATTATAGTAAGAGATTTCTTGGCTGCAGGGGACTATGAGTGTTGATTAAGCCCATGATGTTCAGTTGTCAGGTAAATGGTTAGCGTGACCAAACTGTACATTTTAATACTAGTAAAAAAATAAGATAGTAAATAATGTTATGAAAGTTAAGCTAGACCATACACATAATTCAAACGTCCATAAACTAAAGTACGATCTTTTAAATAATGGATTTAACTTTGAACAGTGTGTTAATGTGATGAATGGAAAGCAGAATAACTCACACAAAAGGGAATTGAATGCCCTAAGATTTGCGATGGGTTATCCTCGATCAAGCAAGTGAAAGCTAAGACTTTATCTGCTGACGTCTTTGACCTCGCCGTCACCTTCAGCAACCTCATATGCCTAGTCTACCTCATCAATAAACTCATGATGAAGATAATTTTTATCATCTTTTTAATGTCACATCCAATTACGATTTGTAGATATATTTCCTACATTTTTAAAAATATATAAATATTTTTTATAAACAAAATAAGCTAGGATTTTCGAAGAGTGATAAGTTAATAATATATAACTATCAAAAAGGTCAACCACATTTAATGAATATGGACTCCTGTCGTATGTTTTATCTTAAGAATACTCTTATTGCAAGTACAACATTTCATTTTAATTAAAATTATTATATATAAAATATTATTATATTAAAATATTCTTTATCAATTTACTAAAAATTGATTAAATTTCATCAAAATTATTTTAACTTGATTAAAATTAAATTAAAATTTTTATAGCAAATATTTAGTAATTACTACAATGTTGTATTAGTTATTAAAATAGTTAAGCAGCTACCTAAGTCACTGTATCGTTATAGTAGTTCTATAATATTGCAATAGTATAACTGTTATAAAAATTTTAAAGTAATTTAAACCCGGTTAAAAGAAATTTTCATGGAGTTTAAATAATTTTGATCTTATTGATAAAGAATATTAAATGTTATATATATATGATAATTTTGATTAAAGTGAAATGTCTTAGTTGGTATAATAAAATTCAAAGTAAGGGAATTCTTAGAATAAAATATTTGATGGTGCGCCTATTTTATTATAGTTATTAGGTGATTATGTTCATCCCAGATGTTTCTATTAGTCTGTCTTCAAATTATATAAAGGGAGATAAATCACGAGCTCAGTTTATAATTGACCGCTAATTAACTAGGAGGTGAAAGGAATTTTTTTCCCTAAGAATGCACACATTTATAAAAAAAAAGGTACCCATTTGATGATTTATTCAACATGTTGAAGTGACTTCTAATCGAGCTTTAAAGTGTGCCAAAGTTAAATACTTTGGTCTATCTATAGGAGGCTTTATCATGTTGGAGCTAGGCATTATTATAAGGATTTGTGCATAAGTCTTTTATGGTTCCTCTATTTTCATGGGTACTTTTCTGCTGATTTTAAGTAGAGTGTTAATAAAAAAAAATATAGATTCACTATATTAATAATATTAACGATCCTCCTAGTATCAGCCTCACAGATATAGAGGGAGGTAAATGTAGGTACACATGTGTTAGGCACATGGTGGGGTAAATTCTAGGTCGTTGGTTCCTAAAAATCAACCCCTGGCCATTACGCCAGAGATGCCCTGTGTTCAGTATTTGTACTACGCACTAGGGGTAAGTAGAGTGTTAATAAAGAAATTAGGTCTGATGACTATTCTTGCTGCAATAAATGTTGGTGCTGAGGTACCGGCAAGAGGGGGTGAATTGCCTACAAGAAAAAAAATCCCTTCTCGTTCTTTTGATTTGATTAGTAGCACAATAAAACTAACAATAACAAAAAAAAATAACAACTTAAAAAGAGTGGCTAAAAGGACAGAGTTTTACTTGGTTACAACCTAGGTAGTTGTTAATCCAAAGCGTTGAAAAGTACTAAAAGATCTCATTCGTTGAAGGCGGAGAAGCCTTTTACACACGTTGATAGCTCAAGAATGACTAGGAAAGTTAATACAGAAGTTGTTCAATATTTCCTAACTTCAGGGCCCTTGTTATAGCTCCTACAAAATCCTATCCGTGGGTGAAAGGCGCATTCAAAGGGGTTTAAGGTGCCTTCAAGTGGATAAAGTTTTATCCACAACTCAATGACAACAAATGGTTACTTTAGGCTAGTATTGTTCACTAAAGGTGCCTTCAAGCCGTTGAAAGCACCTTTGTACTATTCATAGAAGGCGCCTTCGTATTATTCATAGAAGGTGCCTTCATATTGTTCATAGAAGACGCCTTCCAAGTCTTTAAAGGTGCTTTTATAGTATTCATGGAAGATGCCTTCCAAGCCTTTGAAGTCACCTTCGTACTATTCATCCAAAAATGGTTAACTTCCCTTGTTAACCATTTTTTGTTCCACTCACTTGGGTGATGCTCCGGCCGTCCGGAATTGAGCTCACCCGAACCCAATTCCAGCCTTCTCCTCGAGCAACCTTCCTCCCTCACTTCTTGTCCCTCAAACCGCCGTGTATGCCCTTCTCGTTATTGGTGTACTCTTCCATAACATCTCATCCTTCGAATGCACCAAGTCTGTCGACTCTCTTCCCGTGTCATCCTTCTCGCTAGCTGCATCTTTCACTTGATTTCTTTTGTTCCTAAGCTCCTGCACACTTAGACACAAGGATCAAACACACAAGACCTAACTGAACTTGGTGTTGGATCGACACGCGCTAGAGAGAGGGGGGGTGAATAGCGCTCGTGGCTATTTCACAATCAATTTTGGATTCGTAAAACTTGAGTAATAAACGCAGCGGAAATTAAAACGACAATCACACACAGAAGACACGAGGAGCTACTTGGTTCGGAGCCTCTGGCGACTCCTACTCCAAGGCCCGCGATCGTTGATTGCTTCCGGTGGGCAACAACTATAATATCGGAAAAATATTACAACTGTGAGTACAATTAAAGACAATTTAGATTTACTAACAACAATAGGAAAAACTGAAGATTCGGAGCTCCGGGTCGTCGATATCAAGTCGCAGCACTTCCAGGTCGTCTTGATGGCAGTACGTTGAAGAAAGGAAGCTTAGAATATGATATCTTGACTGCTGCCTCGAGACATCCTTTTATACACTGCTGGAGCCTGTCCTAGGCGCCTCCAGGTCGTCGCGTCGCACGCGTGGATCAGCACAGAACTGGTCGCACCTTATCTGCTTTAAGGCGCCTCCAAGCCTCTTCAAGGCGCCTCCAATCTAAGGTCCAAGGCGCTTCCAGCTTCACCCGAGGCGCCTCCAGCACTGCTTCGCTGACTCCTTCCGGCTTGCACCCGAGGCACCTCCAAGCTCTATGGAGGTACCTCGGACACTGTTCATCCGTGGTGTGACTGGCTCCTTTGTTCCTACAAAATGTGTTAGTCCCAAACACATACCTTGCAAAATAAAGTTAGCACATAATAGTTATAGTAATAAAATATCGACAGTCTCCGGACTGTCCGGGTCTGACTTCATATTTCTAACCGAAAACCCTAGGTTGATCCGACGGCTACTATTCCCTCTACGGGGAACACGTCCTCACCTACTCAACTCAAGAGATTTACCTTTTGCCAGTTCGATCCTCCAGACCAACTAGACTTCTGCTCAGCGTCCGATGCTTCCGGTTTTCATGTTGGATGTCCGGTCCTCGACCCATCCAGACTTCTACCCAGTTCGCGATACCAGGATTTTAACCTAGGGTTACCGCCCCCTAGGATTTTTGCCCGAAGCGTCGACCCGGCAATACTTCCCGCATAGGGTTACCACCCCCTAGGGTTTTCCACTTGCATAACCGCAGCTAGGACTTTCCTGAAACACTCAATCAGACATATCAGATAACAATTAAACTTAACTTTGAATTCCTTTGCTATTATCAAAACTTGAGTTTGATCATCGGATGCTTCCCGCACCAACATAAACTTTACCACACCTTTGTCTCTTCTCACCCAAACATATCCACGAATTTCTTAGTCTCAATAATCTATCTTTGAAGACATTTGGATGTATGACCTTTATACATGTCCACACCTATAAGCGCAACCAACATGATCCTCGAGCTCTTAAAAGTGTCTTTGTTGTGTATTCTCCTACTAAAAGGGTTATCGTTGTTATTGTCCATACACAATGAAGACATATGCCACTTGTGATATCACTCTTTTTAAGGTATTCCATATTTCTCTCACACTTCACTTCAAGGGGGAAAGGATGATGACGGTTTAAAACGAATCGACCACGGACATACCATGGATGACCAGAACACGCCAAGGCCTGACTATGGCATGTTCCACAGTCGTGGTGACAACTGTGGTGATGGCCTTGGACTCCAAAGTGTGTCATTGCCTGACCATAGCACACTCCATGGTTATGGTCTCCAAACACTCCAGATCCGTGGGGATGACGGTGATAATGGCGATGGAACGTCTTTAAAGGATGATGAAGATACCCTTCCTGTGTTAATTTAGACACCACACCTACCTCCGTGTTTGATCCTATCCAAGTTAACCCTCAAATTAGTGAAACAGAGGGATATCGAGTCAAAAATAGGATTCAAGGAGAAAAACTTCTCAAGCTAATAAATAAATTGTGAATCCTAGTCACCGCCAAGAAGATGAACCGATGGTAGAATCCTATAACAAGTTAGGTACAATTCTAGATCTTGATATACATTAAAGGGTGTCTAATACTGTGCCAAACATCCCCTTTCAAACTTTATCTCCTATTCTAATTTATCCTCCACATTTAATGCTTTGACTCCAAAATTGCCTAGTGAATTGATTCCCATGTATGTCATGGAGACACTAGATATTCTTGAGTAGAAGACTGCTATTCTTAAAGAAATACATGCTCTCAAACAAAATAATACCTTAAATTTGGTAGAATTACCACAAGGGAAATGTGCCGTTGATTGCATATGGATTTTCACGATTAAGTACAAGGCAGATGGTTCAATTGAAAGGAATAAGGCTCATTCGGTGGCCAAAGGTTTTATTCAAACCTATGAGATTAATTACATCGAGACTTTTGTTCTTGTTGCCAGACTTAATACTATCAGAATTCTTCTATCATTGATAGCTAATCTAGATTGGTCATTACATCAATTTGATATAAAAAATATCTTCCTCAATGAAGAAATGGAAGAGGAGGTTTATATGAATTAACCTTCAGAATTTGAAGAAAAATTGGGTGGTAAGACTATATGCAAGCTTAACAAATCTCTGCATGGGTTAAAACAATCACCTCATGCTTGCCTCCGAGGTGATCAAAAACTTTGGATATATTCAAGGACAGGGAGATCATACACTATTTGAGAAACACTCTGATAAAGGAAAAATCACCATTCTTATAGGAATGATAGTAAAGAATTGGAAGAAATCAAGAAAATGATGCCATGAGAATTTGAAGTCAAAGATCTTGGAACCTTGAGATATTCCCTGGGAATGAAGATTGTTCGAAATAAAAAGGGTATTTCAGTCTCTCAAAGGAAATACACTTTAAATCTGTTGAAGGAAACTGACATGTTGGGATGAAGCCAAGTAACACGCCAAATTGGATTGGGGAATAAGGGGAAAATGCTTGAAGGAAAACCAATTGACAAAGGTAGTTATCAACGCCTTGTTCAAAAACTCATCTCTCACATACACGCCAAAATATTACCTTTATAGTTAGCCTAGTAAGTCAATATATGCACTCACCATGTCAAGATCATCTAAATTGATTGCAGTATACAGAATCTTGAGATACCTAAAACAAAGTCTTGGGAAGGGCTTATTCTTTGTAAAAATTGAGGATAAAAAAATATGTGTAGATTGGGCAGATCAATTGATGATGGAAAGTCAACTTCTGGGTATTGCACGATAGTATGAGGGAATTTAGTAATGTGGCATAGCAAAAACCAATCTGTGGTTGCAAGTAGTGTTGAAGTGGAATTTTGAGCTATGACTCATGGAATTTGTGAACTCTCTGGATCAAAAGGTTGATGAAAGATCTAAAATTTCAGTTTTCATCACGACCGGATTAAACATGTAGAGGTTCATCGTCATTTCATTAGAGAAAAGGTGGATGAAGGTATTATCAGTATTGAGTATATTCCTACATCTCACCAACTAGTTGATCTTCTTACCAAAGGATTAACTGAATAAGCTCATAAAGTTTTGAAGGCAAGCTTCGTCTCATCAAAATTTACATCCAAGCTTGAGGGGGAGTATAGGAAATAATCAAATCTTTCTTTGTAGAGAGCCAATCAAATCATGGATGAAATAGGATACAATCAATTAGAGTGATTTGATTGATAATAATTTATTTAAGTAGAATAGATTTCTTTATTTATTAATCCCCGTTATAATTATAAATGTGTCTTGGTTCATTAATGGATTATGTGTGAGAATGTTGTCTTCTCAATTTTTATAGCACTAAACAGTGCTACGTGTTACAGACGTAACTAACATATCAAATTTCAGCTTAGCCCACAAAAGCAATAATTCTCTAAAGCATCTCTAAGTACTTGCAAAGTCTATTAGCCTAGCAATTCATTAATAGTCCCTTTGACATGGCTAAAATGCTTCAAGCTACTAAAGACCAGTCTATTTTGTATCTTGATGTTTGAGTACTTTTGTTCACAACTTTGTCTTCACTTTCCCAATATAACTATTTTTCATCATCCCTTTTATATGGCTGAACCTTAGAAAGGTTGAAGAATACATAGAACAAGTCCTAAAAATTTGTAATTCTAAATGTGAACCTTGATATGTAAACATATTGCCAATCATTTAAATAAAGGCAAATCAAAATGAATAAAAAAGTCATGCCTAAAACTAGATGCCAGACATCATTTTCATCTTTAAATATATTTATGAATCAAACCAGCATATCAAATGGAGCATAAGATATATTGCCCACCAGCACGATGTCAAGAAGGCTCAACCAATACAATGCACTTCCAATTTCTTTCAGTCCATGAAGTACTTCTGTTTTAAGTTCTGATCTTGCACCCCAAGTAAGCTGCTCATGTATAAACTTTTGGCACCCTGCAGATAAAGAAGCATACATACACATGAACATGGCGTATAACAGTAGCATTAAAGTTCAAAAGAAAACAGTACTTGCAAAACTGGTACGATCATGCATTAAAGTGAGCTTATTTGAAGTTACTAAACCCAGTAAACATGATTATGATGACTACTGAAACAAAAATATCAACAGTTACAATATATGGTAATTATTAGAAAGAGATGACAGAGAACTTATAGCATGTTCTATGTAATACTTACATTAAAATGACTTGAAAACAATAGGTAACTATTTTTCTATCTTGCGTAGGTACAAACCTATTAGATGAGACATACGACTTTCGAGGCCATTACATGCATCAGAATGCTTTCTAATCCCTCAACTCCCTTATAATTCATATTCAAAGCTAATTCTGCAGTTAAACAAGGATACATGCATCCATGATGAGAATGATGCCATACCATGGAAAAGCAAAAAAAAAAAAAAAAACCGCAAACTGAAGCTTTCAAAGAAGTTAAGGGATTATTTGAAATTGAGTCTATAATGGTTGCTAAAGATAGAAAACCTTCTGCTCAATTGTAGGATTCCTATGGGGATGATGGTTCAAGCTTGAAAAGTTTGCAATTCACATTTTAAGCTTATCTTGTAGTTTCTTCAACATGAAAATGAAATTGAATGCATTAGTACATTTGAGCAAGTATTTGTATTTATTTATTTTTTATATCATCTATTGATATTTTTTAAAATAATTTAATCTTAAGGTTTACTTAAAAAAAGAGGGAAAAATTGATTACATCAGAAGAAGGTTAACAACTCAAACAGATTAGAAAACAAACATATGTTGATATTACTCATTTGGATGATGAATGAATAACCGAGGAGATTGATGAAAAAGTGGATCAAAAAAGGATTGGCCTAGTGCACTAGGTGATGATAAAGATGAAAAAAGAGTATCGCTTATTCAAGAGGCATCAAATAATCACAGAGACAAAAAATGTGAACAGTTGAGATTTGCAACGATTTGAAATTAGTGAGTTAAGACAAGGAATGAGATGAACAAGAAGAGAAAGTAGCAATGAAAAAGATGAATTCTTCATCATCCAAGGTATCAAATATCATTTTTTTTCCAGTAGTCATAGGAGAAATAGTTTGTTCTGCTCATCAAATGGCATGCCAAATAGCACACATCCAACCTTCTGCGAGTGACTCAATGTCCAAAACCAGTGAACATCACAAGCAGAGACCCTTCAATGATGATGACAATTGCACCAAATGGGAAGTCCTAAGGCACAAGAGTCTTCCACAAGTGTCACGAGGTCAATGCAAGTCTTTCATAAGTGAAGTGACCTTGAAAAACAACAAAGAGCACTAGTGATCCTTCCATCACAATGATATTGCACGTGAGGGGAAGCTCTAAGGGATGCAAGTCTTCTGTGAGGTTTACGAGGTCAGAATGAGTCTCCTACAAACCATGCAACCTCAAAAATCAACCAATAACAACACAGAGCAAGTCCAGAGGCACACGAGTCTTCCACAAACATTTGAGGCCAGTGTGGGTCTTCCACGAGCAGCTTGACCTTGGGAAGAAATAGACATCATGAACAACCTCTTCTTTTGGTGTCCACACACCCAACACCCAGTGACACACTAAATCTTCTAACTCTTCTTTATAGTTCAGGACACTCTTCAACATCTACAATGCACTCAATTTTCTTCTTCCTCTCCCCCTTCTCTTTGGGTATTCAACGCAGCACAGGTATCAACGCCGGTACACGACACAAGTGGCAACCTCTTGAGCCGTTAGAGGAATGAAACCCTAGCGTGACCCAAGATTTCAAGCCTTGCATGAGTCTATTGCTATATTTCTCTAAGTGTTGTTTTTTATTTTGATATTTGATGTAACATTTTTAGATTAATGCTCAATTTATTCTCTAATGACATTTTTGAACTTAATGAATATTTTACTAGTCATATGTCATTTCAGTTATAATATTTCGTTTCAAGTAAGAAAGTTAATAAATTGTTTAATATATGATATGTTCTTTGATATTAATTATATATATATAGCTTTAATACGATGGAAAACATGAAAATTGCTAAACAAAAAATTTAATAGATATCAAATACATACAATTACAATTATTATATTTTTCATAAATAATTTAAGAAATTGATTGGATTTTACATCCTACGATCTTAACCTACATTTTGAACTCCTCACCTCACCGTTGACAGTAGATCTTGATCTTGACTACCTTGATGCATCGTCAAAACTAGCAATGATAAGGATCACAAGCCCTAAACTCTATCTTCATTAGCACTTTCGGACTTCAGGTCACGGTGATATGAGCTATTTTCTTGGTAAAGTGAACCACTCAGGGGAGAATATCTTCCAATGGAAATATATGTTTGTATGCTAGATGAGACTAGCATGTTGAGAGCTAAGACAATTGATACTGACATGAATTAAAATTTCAAATTTATGCCAAGCAAGGAAGTTATGACTAGTTGAGTAGCTAAACTATCTCATAATTACATTTGTAGTGAATGTGATCAGTCAATTTCATGTTCATTTGTAGGCATCCTTGAGAATTCTATAATATCTAAGGAATGCTCCAAGGAAAGGTCTTTTGAATTAGGATCACGGTCACCTTCACTAATATTAACCAAATATATTCTCCCATTGAAAAAAGAAAACCATATTGGATTAATATATCCTTTTAAGTCATAATTTAATTTCCTTAAGAGCAAGAGGCAGATTGATGTGACCAGATCGAGTGCATAGTTGGAGTCTAGAGCGATAAGCAAGAGGCAGATTGATGTGACCAGATCAAGTGCATAGTTGGAGTCTAGAGCGATGACCACAGCTAGCTTACCTATGTGAAGCAATTGACGACCAAGTTGGAACATGTTCCTAAAGGGCCAGCCAAATGGTACTATGAGAATGAAGCTTCCAGACATAGCCTCTAATCCACTACATCTAATCCAATATTCCACGACAGGACAAAAACACAAAAAATAATTACATCTTGTTAAAGATAAGGTACAGTTCAAAGAAATTTTCATATAATCTGTCGATTCCAATAATTATTGAATTTGTCAACCAAATACATAACAGGACTAGACATAAGTGTATCCATTACATGTTGGTTTTCTATAACACTTTTGAGTTTGTTTGAGGGTGTTAACGATCCAATGCAAACATTATGTATTACAAGGTTTAAAATGTAATTTTATATTAATGAATATTTTGGATAGATAGAGGGAATACCATGAGTAAAAAATCCTAATGATTTTCACCATTACTCTAAAAATTAACAAACACAAGTTCCTACACTCCCTAACACCCTTCAAGGATCTTTACTTGCTACTAGATCTCTTGTTTAACAAATAATAATCATGTTTCTAAATAAGAGCTAGGTCTATATAGATATCAGAAAGTCAATAAATCATAATCCCATATCAATTAGGAGAGTTGAGTGACCTTGATGCCTTTGCTGATAGGTCATCACATAGTTGGACACAAAAACATCACATTTCATTTAACTAGGAAATATAAGGACAGAGCATCAAAAGACAGAAAGTTAGGACACAGTCAAGATATGTAACGTATCTCATAGTAGTCAGGAAATTATTCAAAACTATAGGCTGTTTACTGTGAGATCAGAAGCCTTTCTTAGCACACAGTCTAGATGGATTCTGACAGCGCATTTTTCTTACAACTATATGATGGCTTTTTAGTTTCATGTGCTATGATCGCTTGTCAAACTTGAATCCTGAGTCAGAATTCTAATTTGCATCTTATAGGAATTCCTTCTCTCCATAGGTTTTCATAAATGCACAAACCTATCTGATTTCATTTAAGTGTAAGCCTGACTCATGAAATAATATGGATATAATAATATCACACCTTGGTTGAAGATTCATTTCGCAATTTTGAAAAAGCCTCTGCTGCCACTTATGCAACAATAATAAAAGAGATAACAGCAAGAGCAAAAGAATGTGATTCATGCAATACCATACTATCCTTCATAGGTGTAAGATGCTACGATAAAAAGAATTAACATAATTAAAGAAAGAACAAAACAGAGGATTTGTGGGGAAATAAAGCATGATTTACAAAAGAATTGTTAAAATAATGAGCTTACAAAGGAGAGGAAGTTAAGATGAATACTAAATGAGGGGAAATTCAGTCAAACCTTGAGGATTTAAGTTACCTGTGTGGCAGTGACACCAGAACGAAGTAAAAGATGCCCAACAGATAACAGTGACATAAAATAATTAAGTAAAAAATTTAACATATCAGAAGTTACCTGCTACACCACCATCAAACGACAGCAGGCTGATAGACTTTGGTAAGGCTTCTTGCAAGCCAGCTAATCTTGGCGCAATTGCTGTGATCTGACAAGTTCAAATTTGGTGATGGATAAAGACATCACTTTAGTATAGTAACAAACAATCATAATAGAGGTACGACTTTTGACATTTCCCATAGCAGAGTCAATGACAGGACAGAATTTGACATTCTATACTCTGTACTTACGAAATTCAATAACCAATTCTACAAATAGTTTGCATGCTGATCTTACTGTCAGTGTCAGTCTAAACCACAGTAATGGAAAAGCCTAATTCAGCAATTATTTAAATGCTATAAATACAGACCGCCTCATTAACTGTTTTAAGACAAAGCATACAGTAGCTAAGTTCTGCTCATGCCTATTTTTATATTAGATAATTGGCCAACAAATAACACCATGTGCAAGTATAAGATTCTGAAGAACACTTTTATCAAATAAAACCATAAAAAGTAGAACTTTAGCCAACTTTATGGACCACACACAGCACCTAGGAACTACTGTTGATCAATCTAAACTGTCCCAATCCATCTTATTTAATCTAAACATTTTCACAATTTTAAAAAAATTCATATCTTAAGTATAGTTTTAGTAAATTTTGAACAAAATTGTGATCAAGTGGGGAAGCATTTAAAATCAAAACTGCAGATAGTCCCTGCTACAAATATACATGTATTAGATTAAGGAAATTTTACAAAAAGGTCCTTGCATATCTAATAGTCATACATCGATCAACAACACTGCCCCTCAAACTAGCTTAAACCTACCAGTCTCAACTTGATAAAGGCATGATAAGCTCAAGGATCTCTCAAAGATTTAATTAGCACACTTGCCAACTACATTTTCTATCAATGAATATGTAATGCCATGTAGCACGGACACCCCAAAAAAAAATTTTTTTTGAGGTGTCGGATACGGACACAACACGCAAATACGTGTCGGACACAGCAAAAACCGTGTCGTTGACTTTTCCCAAGTTTGACCCGTCAGACATGGCTAGGACACGGATGAGACACATTTCCGGACACGTTTGGGCACAATTGCAAAAAAATTAAAAATTTCGAGGGTAAAATTGAAAAATAATAAAATTATGAGGACTACTTATTCAAATGAAAAAAAACCCTAAATTACTCTCCCCACTCCCGATTCTTCTTTCCATTGCGACAAACTGTTTCATGCGGCCATCACCCCTGCGCTTTCGCCGCCAACCCTCTCCACTGTTCGCCAGCGTCTTCGTCACGACGTCGCCTGTCGATGCTCGCAGAAGTCCGCCACAGCTCCACTGTTCACAGAACCCAACAGCAGCTCGCCGCTGCTTCCTTTTTTCCATCGCGACAAACTGTTTCACGCGACCATCTCCCCTGCGCTTTCGCCGCCAACCCTCTCCACTGCTCGCCAGCGTCTTCGTCGCTTGTCGCTGCTGGCAGAAGTCCGCCACAACTCCACTGTTTGCAGAACCCAGCAGCAGCTCGCTACTGCTCAACAGAAGCCCAGCGTCGCCGCTGCTGCTTGCAGAAGCCCGGCGTCGCCTGCTTAACAGCAACCCTAGCAACCCTCGCAAAAGCCCAGCGCTGCTCGCCATCTACCGTCGCTGCTCGCAACAGCCCCCCGTCTCCTGTCGCTGCTCGCTTATGGTAAGTTTGCTTTTTTGTTTTTTCTTCTGAAATCATGAATTTGTTTTTGCTTTTTGCTTTTGGTAAGATTCTGATAAGTTTAACAATAGGCTCCCCTCTGTTGCTACTTGCTCCTTATTTCTTAATTGTTATTTTCAGTTTATTTGCCATGGAAAGTTTTCAAAATGAGATGCACATGAGGATGATTATTATTCTCCTTTGTAGAAATTTGTAACCAAGGTGGAAAAGGCAGTTGGAGGAGGAAATGTCACTTGGTCATACAATATATGTAGTAAAGTGTGCAAAGGATCATATTTAAGGGTGAAAGCACACCTGTTAAAACAAAAAGGTGTTGGAATTGCAGGTTGTACGGCTGTTACAATGGATTAAATGAAGTGTATGCAACAACTTATTGATGATGCAGAATTGAGAAAGAAGTTCCGCTGCCTTCGTCATCTACATCATCAAATATGGCTTCAAAATCCTCATTTTGTTCTAGTGGAATTTTGCGAAATGATGATCCAACAAAGAAGAGGAAAGGACCACTTGGCCCGCTTGAAAAATCTTTTAACTTGAATGCCAGAGATGAGCTCCACTCTGAAATTGCAAGGTTATTTTACACTAGGAGATTATCTTTCAATATTGCTAGGAATCCTCATTATGTTCGTGCTTTTAGTTTGGCTACTCAACGAACAATTCCAAGTTATCTTCCACCTGGATACAATTTATTGAGAACTTCACTTCTTCAAAA
>JBBMJZ010000002.1:11423081-11437884 GCA_037833815.1 Zingiber zerumbet
ATTCTCTTTTGTTGCATGGACTTGACCACGGTCCATAACATATTTCCACTCAATTAGGCCAATTCTTTAACTTATTGTCCCGATAAGCACCACTATGTGATCTAGTGAGATTGTGAAACAAGGAGTTGCTACTGAATTACCTTATCACATGAGAAGTTATCAAAATCAGTAAACTAAGGATAATAATTAGTTTTTGGTTCCCTATGATGTAACTACCATGAATGTGCACACATAATAACCATGTGCATATGTCATTTTTCTCTAATCCTTACTCTACTCCCCTCAGTGGAGATCCTCCGCAATACTTTTAAGGACAAGAAAGGAAGGAGACCTTTTTGCTAAAAAAAACATTGGCTAGCAATGTCATCGATGGCGTTGAATCTCGCATTAGTTCTAGCATTGCATCATTGTATATAGTCATGGTTGTGAGCACCGTCTTACTTCATTATTTCAGTTGTTAGTGCAATGGTGCCTTAAGTGATTGAGTTCGTAGAAAGATGCATGAGGCATCCGAGGGAACACAAGACGAGAAACATAAAGGTGGTGTTGAAGCAGCTCTAAGCATGATTTAGCACAGCCAAGTTGGTTAGTTTGATGGCTCGAGGTTCGTTGGAAAGCATTCATATACAATGTTGACAATAGTTAGAAAAAGACGAACTATTAAGGTGAAGCATGAAAGATTGCATGTGGAGCGAAGCAAGAGCTCAGTGCATTAGGGGGATGAGGAACCTCGTGGAGACGACCTTGGTGGTGAAGTAAAGTTGCAGAAGATAAGCTCTAGCTTGAGCTATGAAAGTTGAGAGATATGCATCCTTAGGAGAGGGTAGATCTCAACTTAGACGAAAACTTAATCATTAGGATGATTAGGCGTTGAAGGATATATAAAGAGGATCAAAGGGGAGTAAGGTTAACCGCGAAGAAGAAAGATAGTGGACTTTCCAAAGTGACTCAACGATGAATCATAGGCCATGGAGTGAAGAATGAGGATTACAAATCATGTTACATAATCTTGTTAGCAATTGGTATATGTTGTTTTTTTATGTCTTTATTTCCATTGAATAACCTTATTTGTGTGGCCTTGTTAAAGTCATCAACAAGAGTAGAAAGTTTTGCAGGTAGAATCGCTATTCACCTCCCTCTCCCTCTAGCTATCTGGCCATCCATCCTAACTGGTTATGGCCATCCATATCAACCGCTCCTTCCCAACAATATTTAATTGAATGCTTATACCATAGGCTAAATAGGAGTATAGGTCACCGTGATATTTGAAATCATGGTTGTCTGTCGCATAATTGGTGAAAAAACTAAACCAATTGACATGTTTCTTATAAATAAGAGAATCAGATTTCTTTGTTGGAGTTCTAAATTTATGTTGGGTGCTTAGTTTTCTAAAGATGAAGTTGTTAGGTCAAATAAATAGCTCCAAATATTATAACTACCTTATCTTGGAGTTGGACAGAACCCATGCTCTAGTGCGAGACTAAAAGTTTAATTAATGTTTTAGGTTTTGTTGTATGCAACCTTTGGTCCTTCTCTTGACAAACTAAAGATCACTGTTTATAACTCCACTCAAACTCCTCGCTATAATTTGAGGAAACAGCCACGAGTAATTTGTTTTTCACACATAACTAGGCCAGCTAGGCTGTCTTTCACCATTAACTTATCTTCACCAAATCAACAAAGTAAGCAACATATTTATTTTTGATCATCAATAGATGATATAAAGCATATCTTTACCTCTGTAAAAGGATCTTTAATGTCATCTCGCTCAATGCTACTTTCCTGGAAATTGTAGAAAGGTGAATGGTGACCATGTTCATTAGGTTAGTATCAAAGTGCCTTTCATCCAACTTACATAATTTGGAAATATAACCATGTCAACATTGCTCGAAACATCTGACAGCAATTGCCTCAATGAATACTCTCGAGCACCGGCTGGGTATATCAGTTCATCAGTATCAACATGAATAATCCAATCAACACCAGCATCCTTTTGACAAAAAAAAGTTTATTAGATACATCATATGAAGCTGCTTCCAGGAGTATAGTTATGGAAGACACTTCAAACTAAATAAACTAACGGGAGTTATAGTCATGGAAGACACTTAAAACTAAATAAACTAACAACAGGAGTTATAGAAGACACTTAAAAGTAACAGATAAATTAACTTTCTCAGTCATAGACTCATAGTTTAAGGTAATAATAGCAAAATCAAGAAAATTTCCACCACGGATGGAACAGTGAAGTTAAAAAGTACATACAATTGGAGGAAATACACACCCTTGCCATAACAATAGCCATCTCCATATTAAGTGATTGTTTCACAAAAAGCTCATAATTGCATGGCTTGTAAAAGAAGCCTGCTAGCCAAGTCTCATTCCAAACACGGCTGTAGAGAAGAAAATCAAACATTAGCAGACACAAAGAAATATAGTATTAATACAGATACTAAGCTCAAAACTAATTTTCAGGGGGCTGGAGAAGAAAACCAAACATTAGCATACAATGAAAAATCTAGCATTAATATGGACACTATGCTCATACTAATTTTTGGTACAAAAGCCAGGATGCCAACTCAATCAGCAACCAATCTAGACTATGAAGCAGCATATGACATTAGTTCTCTGGGATGATACACATTTTAGCAATCATCTCCGGTTAACATTGTATATTCAATAAATAGTCAAATTCTCTTCATAACTTTTCTACTATTTAATCACCACATCCATAAAATAAATAAGTGACCTTTTAGCCTGTTTCTCTTCGAGTTCTCTTGTCCTGTAAATGACTTTAACTCCCTGCATAAACTAACTGTCTCAGCAAACAGAAGAAAAGAAAAGACCTAGAACAAAATAAGACTGTGCAACAAATGGCAATAGAAGAGATACAAATAACAAACAATTGCCAATGTCATGTTAAACTCTTTGCACATTGGGGTGGAAATAAATGGGAATAATTGAAATAACTTACAGGGATAGACTCAAGGACTGCAGAGACAGTTGGCTTTGCAGCTTCCCCTTCTACAAACAAAAAGAAGGTCGTGACCCCTATTACTTTATGGTAAAATAACCATGGGAGAATCTGCTCTAGACTAGCTGATGTGCTTGACGTAATACATATCTGCACATTAAAAAAAAACACTATTATAGACAGAAGTTATTGGCTCTCAATATAAATCAGTTTCTCAATTGTAACAGTAGAACCCCATCTTCACATGAATCCAGTTCTTTAAAATAATGTCATCAATAAAAAAAAGGGATCTAGATCCAACTCAATAGAAATTTACAAAATGAAAATAAACAAGGTTTTTTCCTTATTTACAACTACATTCCCATACTGATTGGAATAAAGTAGGCACAGTAGCTGTTTTGGGAAATTCAGTGATATAAGTTCCAATTGCATGTTATAATTAACAGTTGGAGAAGAAAGGACCAAAAAATCATTCCGTACTACACACTAACATCCACAAATCATACAATTACATTCAAACACCGGAATTAAGATGCCATCGAAAACTGGGGAACGGACCAAAACTGCAATCGACCAAATGCCAACCTTTGGTCGCGGATCGGAGTCGAAATCGAACTTCCAACCGTGGTAGAAAGGGAAGGAGGGAGAAGAGCTCCTACTCAGGATCTCTGCGCAGTCGGAAGAGGAGGAGGAAGAAAAAGAGGAGGAGACGGAGGAAGAAGAAGAAGATCCGAGTGGGCTGTTTTCCATGCCTGGGAACTTCTGGGTGTCAGAGGGCCAGGCGGATGCAGGGTCGTTGAGACCGCCGCGCCACTGGAGAACGAAGGCGAAGAAGGCCAGAGCCAGGGGCAGCACCGTCAGGAGAAGAATGACTCGCGATGCGAAGCTCACGGAGGAGGATGCGCCGCCGCCGGAAGATGGCCCCCGTAGCGGGGCTGTGATTCCCGGCATCGGCAGAGATCAGATCGGAGATCAGATCAGATCGAGGTGGAGTCCTCACACCTCCGTTCCGTACGCTGATCTGGTTGTTGTCGTCGTCGGAAACAAAGAAGAGGTTTCACAGTTTGAAATTTTGATTAAATGGAAATTGAGTAAAAAAAAAGAAAACCGGTAGATGAACGGAAGGTGGATTTGGTGGGATGTAGGCATCGACTTCACTTGCGCTCTCTCTGGAAAGGTAAAACAAAAGGAAGTTGAAGGCCTTTTTAAATAAATAATATAATATAAAAATTTTTAAAATGGTAATAGGTAAGGTTGTAAATAAGTTTGAACAATTTATTAAACTAAATAAATAAAATTGAATATATATATTTAATTTGTTAATATTTATGAATAAAATTTATGAACAATATTTATGAATAATATTTATGAACTATATTCATTAATAAAACTCTTATCAATATGCTAAATAAATAATAAAATAAATAAATAAGTTTAAAATATTATGTTCAATGACCAATTAAATAATTAAAAATTTTAAACAATCAAATATACTTAAATTGAGAGTTTGATAACATCTAAATGAACTAAGCTCGGACCAAGCTCAAGCCAACCTTGAATTGAGAAGTTGACAATATCCAAACGAACTAACTTCAAATCAAGGTTTAAACAAGTTCAAGCTCATAAAAAATAAAACAAGCTAAACTTAAATAATTATTTTAAAAGTTTAATTCATTTTAAATGCTACTTGATTACCTTATCGCTTTAACATCTGGCATCTCAAATCTCTACTTATTTACCATCCTAATTATTTTGAACGCAGTTTTACAAAGAGGTCCTACGTAACCTAAAAATCCACAGAAAAGCCATAAAATTCAAACGATAACTTATAATCATCAAATCAAATTGATATTTGGTGAAAAGTTTGACTTGATTTGTTTATTAATTAATTATTTGTTTGAAAAATTTACTAATTTTCACATTTAGAAATTGTTATATGACCTCACATTATTTAAGATAAAACTCTTTCAAAACTATTTTATGCCCATTTAATTTCTTAAACTATTTTTAAGTTTATTTCTTGGCACGGAAGAAATTAAAGAGAAGCGATAAACATGAACTAATAAAAAAGACATCAATTTGTCAAAACATTTCCAATAGATAATAGAACAAGAGATTTGGTCCACATCAAGAAGTCAAGATAATTCCTTCAAGGGAGCCATCGTGGGCACGAGTCTTCTTGAATGTCTATAGGGCATTTTCAAAAGGACGCGTTATAATTTCATATTTAATAAAGAAGATATTTTTTTTCCCAAATATCCTTATTAAAATAAATTATGATATACTGATCCATCATAAGGCTAAGCACTTGGCCCTGCTTGGCCCGCACGGCCAGTCCTTTAGGCCGACCACACGACTACTCCACTAAGCCTCTAAGTCGGCCAAACCGCTACACCACCGTGCAGCTCGACCTCCAGGCTAGCCATGCAGCCAAACAACTATGTAACGAGATTATTAGGTCGATCGAGCTGCAAGGGCGGTCACGCAACCTCTAGGCCACTTGGTTGCCGGGATGCTTGAAGGCCTAGCCGTGTAGTCACCTAACGGCCTAGCCGCATGAGGCATGCTCTTGGCTTTGCCAGCCCAGGGTTCACACAAATTTTTTTATATGTATATTTTAATTTTGTCTAATTTTTTATAGAAAAAGTGTATTTTTCAAGGAAAAAAAGTACATTTTTAAAAACAATATGAAACTACATGCGTTTTTGGGAAATTCCGAAATCTAAAGCGGATGCTTTTAATTTGGTGGGCTACTTGAACATGAAGAAATATACTACATATAAACGTGAAATAACGTGTAGATCATGATTTTTAATTCCAAGACTTATCACAATTAACCACTTTATCAAACATGTATAAAAATAATTGAGAATAAAGGTCAAAAGATGGAATTGACCTTTCTATTGATCGTGAAACACTTCGAAAGAAGAGTTGGATTTGTGAAAGTTTTGAGAGAAGGGAATATAGTCTTATTAAAATGAAAGTATAGCTTGAGAAATACATATATCTTGAGAAATATAGAATATAAAACTTATATAGCTATAGTTAAGTTAAGAAATAGAAAAGTGAAAAGATTAAATTACCCTAAAAAGTTATAAACAAATAATTCTAATAAATATATATAATCTAGCATCCCGTCAAACTCACGATACTATAACTAGAAGCATTAAGAATTTATCAGACAAAAAACGGAAGCGCGAAACGGAATGATTCTTAGTAAACATATAAGTTATCTACAGCGAGTAAGAAACAAAAGACAACGTTGTAGTGTCAAACTATAGATGATGACAAGTGAAATGACAATCAATTTCAATATGTTTCGTTCTCTCATAAAAAAATATATTGTGCGCAATCTGAATGACACTCTGATTATCACAATAAAGAGTAGTAGGTTGCCTAAGAAGAATTCTTATATTTGCAAACAATCAACATAGTCAAACAATCTCACAAGTGGTGGTAGCCATGATATTATAATCAACTTCTATGAAAGATCTAGAAATTACATCTTGCTTCTTACTTTTCTAAGAAATAAGAGAATCTCCAAAAAAAATGCAGAAGTCTATGGTCGACTTATTATCCGCAGGGTTGCTCGCCCAATCAGCATCAGAGTATGCATACAACTCTAACGAGGAAGTAGAAGAGAATAAGAGACTCAAAAACTGAGTTCCCCGAAGATACCGAAGAATACGAAGAACATCAGCCCGAACTGTGGTCAGTACAGTGACAAACTGAACAACCACATGCACAACATGCACAATATCAAGACGAGTCACAATGATATAAACCAAACTGCCCATAATTGTATGGTAGAGGCTAAGATTTAGCAAAGGAGAATCATCTGATAGAGAGTACCGAACATTAGTCTCAAAGGGAGTATCAACTACCCGGTTGTTAGTGAGGCGTGCACGCTCAAATAGATTAGCTATGTACTTTGACTAAGATAAAATATAACCTTTTGGTGAAGAGACGATCTCAATCTCCATATCACAACGAAATCACTTGATACCAATTGAATGTTGAGTTTTGACAAAAGCTTTAAAGTCATTGAAGATGATAAGATAATCATACCTACTTTTCATAAGATAAACTCAAGCATAACACGTGCAATAATCAATAAAAGAGACATAATATTTTTATCCCCCTTATTTGTAGGAATTTTTCCTCCAAATGTGGAGCATAACCAAAAGATGCTAAGCTTCTGGGTTGGTCGCCGTGTGCGCTTCCCAATTTACCCTGGTAGTCGGTGGGGAACTTTCGTGAGGCCAGACCGGTCACCCCAGGGATAGTCAATGAGACTAACTGAGGTTATCATTTTTTTTAATATAAGACCTCCACACATCGAAATAAATAAGATCAAAATAATTAAGAGAAAAAAATAGACTTTTACTGAAAGATAATATAGAAATTTTTGCATCAACCACTACAATTGGAAATATCATAATTTTTTAAAGTTCCTAATACTCCAGACTAAAATAACAATTATAAATGAGATGCTGAAACATGCCCTAGACAAGTGTACCACAAATAAAAAATATAGGAAGAACAACTCAATCAAAAGATAACAAATCAACACTAGAAGCTGTAACATCTGGTACTTGGAGCTAATCCAAGACATAGAGTTTCATAGAAGGAAATTATATAATCTGTCAAAGAAAGTCCTTCACATAAGTTGCTATGAATGGGTAAATCAATCATTTGTTCTTGGGGATCCGACATTAATCCTCTCATACCCACTAATTGATGTATCTTAGATGCATTTCCTTTAGCTCCCTAAAAGAACATTAGATGTACTGGACTAGAAGGATTGATCATATGAAAATTAGGATTCATTTCTTATCTTATGGTCTATCCTAATCACCTTCTAAGATCGTGAGTCCTATCCTACATATAGCAATTAGATAAAGAAAAAGATATTAGATATCTAAACTCACACAATTGACTAATAGAAATAATATTAAGTGTAAGACTAGGAATATAATAGACATTAGGAAAAGAAAAGCAAGTCATAACATCAAAACCAATACCTACTAATAGCATCGGAATACTATCAGCAGTCACAACTAATAAAGATGAATTAGGAGAAAGAAATAAAAGATGACAAGTCAGGTGATATATGATGAGAGGTTCCAGAATCTAAGATTCACAAAGAGAGTAGTTGTCGGATTCTGAGGCTATGATTGCTGAGACTGCTGTGATTTTCCTTTGTTCAACAATAGTGAACATTGAGCCTTCCCGTGATCCTTCTGCTTACAAAAGGCACATTTATCATGGGAAATCTTCAAATTTGACTTACTTTGATTATTAGTTTGAGGTCGTTGGGATGCTGCGAAGATAGATGGAGTATTCAGTGTGATAACTCCCATTTCAGCTTGAGACTTGAGTCGAATCTCCTCGGGTAACAATTCCTTCACCACCAATGAACTGAAGGTAGTGGAATACGATGAAGAATAGTCTCATGCAACCCCTCAAAGTCATTGCGAAGTGCCATCAAAAATTGGACCCAACATTGATCTTCTACACGTGAAATATACATATATAGTAGGAATACTCGTAGCTTAGTGGACTCTGTCAACACCAACTGATTAAACAATGCTGACATAGAAGAATAAAAATCTTAGACCCTCATATCCTTCTGTTGAAGAGCACGAATGTCTATTTCCAATTGATACTACTTTATGAATTAGGTTGCATGTACAGACGAGCCAAATGCCCACAAACTTCCTTTGCAATTTCTTATTTTGCCAACTGAACATCAATTGAGTGCGTTACAGAATTATTTACCAACATAATTATCTTCAAATTATCTTCCCCAAACATCAAGACAAATTGTGTAATCTTTAGCCATGGGGTTTGAAGGCTTAACACAAACACCTATAACATAGCCCCATATCGATTTGCCCTGTGAAAAAAATATGTATAACATAGCTCCTATACGAATAATTTTTTCCATTCAATTGAACACTAACCAACTAAAGAGAGTCAACCTTACAACTAGCCATGATTATCATTCGAACCAGCTTACAAATAATCACCAAATTAAAAGCGGGTGTGAAACAAACCCAACGAAACATCAACAAAATTTGTATGAACACACTTCAAACAAATCCAAGGCTAGTTCTGATACCATGTGAAAGTTTTGAGAAGAGGAAAATATATAGTCGTCTTATTAAAACAAAAGTATATCTTGAGAAACGGAAAAGAAATAAAGGATTAAATTATCATAAAAGGATAAACAAATAATTCTAATAAATATGTATAATCTAACAGGATGATGATTCGTATCAAAGAAAGACAAGTTTAATTTGGTCAAGTAGATATTTTTTGAGGCTATTGATATTATCAATTTTTAGCTTACAGAGTAGTTAGTATAGGATTCGTAATAAGCGAGATAATTACTAGTTCTATGATCTCTTAGTTGAGTGATAAATAAAATAAATTCTATAAAAAATAAAGTTCAAATTCATATAATAATATTATTAGAAGAAATTTAATCTCGTCGTTGTGAAACTTGGAATTCATATCAATACTTCGAAAAAAGAGTAGTATTAGATAATTGTCAAGTTGAGTGATAAAACACGTTAAATTTATAAAAAATAAAGTTCAAATTCATATAGTAATATTATTAGAAGAAATTTAATCTCGTCATTATTTTTTCTAAAATAAAAGGTAATCTCACATTTAATATGATTTACCTACTGTCTTAAGTAGAACTGTAAATAGACCAAGCGTTCGTGAATAAATTTAGTGTTCAGCTTGGCAAGAACTTGTTTATGTTTGTTCAATATACATAAGATTAATTAAACAAACAAGCTTGAGCAACTCGTTAAGCTAAACAAACAAGCTTGAATACATATGTGTTCAGCTCGTTAACGTTCATGAACAATGTTCGTAAATAACATTCATGAACAATGTTCACGAACTATATTCATTAATAAAACTCTTTTCAATATACTAAATAAACATTACAATAAAATAAAATAAAATAAATAAATTTAAATTATCAAGCTTAATAATCAATCAAACAGCTAAAAGTTTCAAACAATCAAACAAGCTTAAATTGAGAGTTTGATAACATCTAAACGAACCAAGTTTGGACCAAGCTTCAAACAAGCTCAAGCCAAGCTTTAAACAAACTCAAACTCAAGCTCATAAAAAATAAACCAAGCAAAACTTGAACATTCATTTCAAAAGCTTGGTTCATTTTAAGCTCGGCTTGGCTCGACTTGGTTGTCTTATCAAATAAGTTTGAACACCTCAAAACCCGGCTCAGTTCGGCTCGGCTTGTTTATCGCCCTAATCTTAAGATAGAAAGCAAAAAATAATGCCCAAATTTCTTTCTTCAATAATGATGTGGTTCATAATACATTTTTAGGCGGTTTTGAAGAGTGATTTATCGTCAAATGGGGCCTCATTTTGTAAAAATCGTTAAATGGACTACTCACTGTAGAGAATGCTCTTATTTTCAATAAAACTGTACCAACTAAAATTAATTGCTATAACGTGTAGCAATTCCCCCACAGCTACTACAAAGTCATAAAATATGACATTTTACTTTAATCAAAATTATTATATAAAAAATTTTATTATATCAAAATTTTATTTATCAATTTAGTTAAAATTGATAAACTTCATCAAAATTATTTTAACTTGGTTAAAATTAATTTAAAATTTTTATAGCAACTATTTAGTAGGATTTACAAATTATAATGTTATATTATTTGTTACAACAGTTTTAATAACTATTTATATAACTGTTATACAATTATAGTAATTATTTAGTAGCGGTTAGAATCTTGCAATTGTGTAATAGCTATATAAAAATTTTAAAGTAATTTTAGCAAGTTAAAATGATTTTGATTAGGGTAAAATATATTTTACCACGTTATAGCTGTTATAAATTCAAAGTAACTGAATTCTCGAAATAAAACATACAATTTAAAAAGAGGGTTCGTTTAATGGTTTATTTAACACGAAGTGCTCTTTTTTTATTGTTATACTAATTTATTTGTGAAGAATGATTTTTCTCTGATGTAAGTACGAGTAAACAATACAAAGAGCTCTTCCTCACTGAAATTCTTTCAAAAACATATACATTCAAAAATGGAAAAAAATGATAAAGTTACATATATATATTTGTTTGTTAGCTAGAATTATTTTTCTCAAAAAGTCAAATGCATGCATGAATTATGAAAATACAAGCAACAAATATAAAGAGCTCTTCCTATTGTTGAAGTTTATTTTGGCATGTTTTTCTTTTTCTAGGGAGAATATTTATTTTCTTCCGACCTATCAAAAAAACTTATAGTGAAATTTTCTGAAAACAAAATATTTGGACTTCATTAATTTGCATGTCAAAGTTCTCGTCGGCTTTTGTTCGAGTTCAATGCACGCAGTCAAACGTTCAAGTTTTCAACGCGTTCCTAGGAACAATTTACGTACGTAAGCAAATGTAGGCGCCCGCATAATTGGTTCCCATAAATTAGTTATGAAGTCATTTAAAAGTTTTGTTTTTGAGAAAAAAAGGAATTTAATTTATTTGTTTAGTTGAGTGATTCGAGTTCAATGCACGCAGTCAAAAATCCAAGTTATCAAATGCGTGCATGTGAACAATTTACGTAAGCAGATGTAGGTGCCCGAATAATTGGTTTCCCATATGTGATTTTTTTTTTCTTTTAAAAATTAGTCATGAAGTAATTTAAAAGTTTTTTTTTTTAATTAAAAAGGAATTGAATTCAATAGTTTAGTTGAATGATTCGAGTTCTAGTTTGCTTTCACTCGGACCGTAACTCGTTATTGCATTGTCTCTTTTCGTTTAGACAACAACGCATAAACTACTTTGATACTCCATCTCTTTTTTTTCAACTCAATTATTTAATGCATGAATCATATTATTCAATTGGTCATTGCTTGAATCCGACACTTATTCCTTCCCCTCGTCCCTCTTTTCCTCTCTTCTGTTTTTTTTTTCTTTTCTTTTCTTTTTCACGATAGATTTTTCTCAACCATAAAATCTTTTTAGCTCTTCTATACACCTCTAGAGTGAAGAGATCATCATAGACACTAATTTAGGAGAACGAATCCCTTATAATACGACTAATAATTACTCGTATATTACCTATTACTCATTTCCACTCAATATGTCCCACGAACCGCCCTATAAGTTAACTCACAAGTTGCATCTACCAAATATCAAAAAGCAGAAAATTATTGGTGCAATCGTCCTCAGGTCAAGATTGACCAGCTTGACTAAACTCGAGTTAACTTGAGTTTGAGTTTCAATGTTTGACAATATGCGAGATACAAATCAAGTTGAAAAGCAGTTCGAACAGTGTCCATATAAAGGAGAGTTCGTCTAGGGTTTTCATCGTCAGTTCTTGGGACATTGATGAAGAAGTGCTATTGCATTTTCAACTGATCAAGAGGCATTTCCATACAAAAAGATAACTAGTTACGAAAAATCTCATTGTAAAGTGTTTACTTTCATTTTCGCTTATATTCTTGTTGTATTTCTCATGTTCGAGATTGTACGAGGCTTCTTTGCCTCCGTAAAGTTTCCTGGAATGAGTGTGTTCATAGTGGAGCTATGTGCACGGTGTGAATCCTTGAATTAGTCACCTTAAGGAAATGAGAACAAGTAAATTAGAGGTGTTAGCATTGTGGAGTCTTCGCTTCGAGTTTCAGCTGCAAATCATCATCGAATAAGCGAACAACGCTATTCCCCCCTCTAGATCTCCATGTGTCCTAACAAATTGTATTAGAGTGAGACGACCTCTCTTCTTTGGACTAGTCACTGAACAGAGCAACGAACTAGGGGAAGAAGAAGTTGAAAGTTCAAAACCCTAAATTTCAACAAGTCAAAGGACTTATCGTCAAAGGAATTCAACTTTGAAATGAATTTTCGAGATAAATTTGGATTTGACATCCGAGCACCTCCATTGTTCCGAATGAGAAGCTTTAACACATAGAAATCAAGAATGGAGAGTTTCTTGATGATGGACATAGAGCAATGGTTTGCTCTAATGGAGAATTTTAAATCTCCAACATATTCAAGAGCAAATGGAAAGAGGAGCAAATCAAGTGATGCGAGGCTAATAATAAGATAACTAAAATATTGTTAATTTATTATCAAACATCATTGTGTGCAAAATTTAGAGAATATTAAGATGTCAATGAGCTATGGAGCAAGTTGACAAAACTTCATGAAGATATATCCAAACTCGGTGCAAAATGAAGTCAAATCCAAAGAGGAAAACTCATTAAATCAAGAACAAGAGGTTTCGGGGATTAATCTAGTGAATGAAGCCAGATAGTTGAAAATCCTAGTGAGTGAAGCTAAGTAGATAAAAGTCCTGGTGAGTGAAACCAGGTGAAAGCTCTAGTGAGTGAAGCTAGGCAGAAGGATCCTGATGAGTAAAGCTAGGTAAAAGCCCTAGTGAGTGAAGCTAGGTAGAAGGAAATCCTGGTGAGTGAAGCTAGGCAGAAGGAAATCCTAGTGAGTGAAGCTAGGTGAAAAGCCCTAGTGAGTAAAGGTAAATAGTGAGGAAGTCCTAGTGAGTGAAGCCAGACAGAAAGAAATCCTGGTAAGTGAAGTCAGGTGAAAAACCCTAACGAGTAAAGGTAAACAGTGAGGAAGTCCTAGTGAGTGAAGTCATGCAATTAAAAATCTAGGTGGATCAAGATTGACCGACATTTAGTGTTTGAAAGTCCAAGTGGATCATGGAAGACCAGACACTTGGCATGAGATAAAAACTCCAAGTGGGTCAAGGTTGATCAAACACTTGGCACAAGAAGGTAAATCCAAATGGGTCAAAGTTTAACCAGACACTTGGCACAAGAAGAAAAATCCAAGGGGGTCATAGGATTGACCAAACACTTGGTGAAGGAGTCTCAACAGGTCACGGTTGACCGGGTGTTGGGTAAAGGAACCCTAGACTTCGGTTTGGAAGTTAGGGTTTGGGAATCGATTAGGGAGATCGATTACCATAGCTTATGCGATTAGAGTAATTGCTTACACTCTTTTTCGCGAGTGTACAAAAAAGTGCCTAATCAATTAACCTAATCGATTAGGCACATTTTAAGCGATTAGAGCAATCGCTTAAGAAGTCCTCTATGTGAAACAGAAGTTGCGGTAAGCGATTAAACAAGAAAGCTTAATCACTTACGGCCTATTCTCGCGCAAACAGAAAGGTTCTTAATCGATTCGGCTAATTGATTAAGAACACTTAAGCGATTAGAGTAATCGCCTAAGGTTACAAATATAGCCGTTGTGCACCCGATAAAAGGGTTCACGTGCACTGTTCATGGCATCTCTTCTCTTCCACTCTCTTCACCGAGCATAGATCTTCACACCAATTTTTGAAGCTTCTTGGAGACAAGTGTTGCTGCACTTCCAAGGTTCAAGAGGTGTCTAAAAGCTAGAAGAGAGCAACCTAAGGTTTCTTCATTGTAAATCTTATAAGATTTTATTTGTATCAGCTTATATCTTTCTCTTCTTGTATCTACTCTGTGTGTGAATTTGTACGAAGCTTCTTCTCCTCCGGAGTGTTTCCGAGAATGAGTGTTTTATAGTGGATGTGTGAATGAGAGTCGGATCCTTGGATTAGTCACCTCTTCTTGAGGTGGATACCAAGTAAATCCTAATATTAGCGTTGTGAGTATTTGCTTCGAGTTCTTTTCCGCTGCATATAATCACGAAGCATCAAGACAACGAGCGCGACGAGCTATTAACCCCCCCCCCCCCTAGCATCCGCCGACCCTAACATGCTTTGCATGTTTATTAATCTACGTAACACATCGTAGTCAACATGTCTTAGTCTACCATGATACAAACAC
>JBBMJZ010000002.1:11453363-11464832 GCA_037833815.1 Zingiber zerumbet
GCAATAATGTCTATTAGAGAAGCAATCGAAATTGAGGGTGACCTACCTATCCAACCATCCTTCTAGCCGACCATCGATCTCTTACAAATATTACGGTCGATATGATGTATCAGGTGAACAATGTCCAGGACCTTTTACAAATTACCTTACCGAGTGTGGAATTGTACCTCATTATACCATGTCTAGTACACCCGGTCAGAATGGTGTAGCTGAGCATCGCAATCAAACCCTAAAAGACATGGTAAGAAATATGATGACTTTCACTTCTCTACCAGAGTCCTTGTGGGGTGAAACACTCGAGACTACAGTTTACCTACTCAATAGAGCACCTAGTAAGACAGTAACTAAAACCTTATTCGAGATGTGGACGAGTAAAATGCCTAGCATTAGACACTTGCACGTCTAGTGTTGTCCAGTTGAAGCTAGGCCTTACAAGCCTAATGAAAGGAAATTAGACTCAAGAATGGTTAGCTGTAATTTTATAAAATACTCTGAGAAGTCAAGCGGGTATAAATTTTATAATCCCTTTAATAGATCTTTTTTTGAAATGGGAAATGACAAGTTCATTGATGATAATGGAAGCAATAAAATCAGGGAAGTATCTTTTGAGGAAAGAATTGGCGATCCTCTTATGGTTACTACTAGTGCGATCAGTAACGGTATGATTATCATATCGCACATTATGGGTATCACACATCCAGTGAGCGTAGTAAACCAAGATATTCTCATAACATCTCCAATGCAATTGGAGAAACCTGCCACTGGAATTGAAGTATTGCCTCATATTGATGAGCAAGTACCTCAACCACCTCAAACACAAGTGTCTTTAAGGTGATCCACAAGAGAACGGAGAATCACGAATTCTCGTAATTATGTTTATCTCTAACAGCATGATTTTGACAAAGGGTTGGAAGGTGATTCTACATCTTTCCAAGAAATCAAAAATGCTCTAACCCTGAAAAGTGAATTAACGCCTTGCAAGAAGAGTTAAAGTCTATGGCAGACAATGACGCATGGGACTTGTAGCTCATTATAATTTAGAGCTACATTAAATTGATATAAAGACTGCATTTCTCAATGGAGACATAGAGGAGTCTATATATATGGTGCAACTAGAGAACTTTGAGTCTAAAAATTCAAAGCACCTAGTATGTAAATTAAAGAAATTTATTTATAGTTTAAAGTAGGCGTCCCGTCAGTGGTACTGGAAATTTGATCAAGTGGTTACCTCATTTAGATTTAAAGAGAACTTCGTTGATCAGTGCATATATGTAAGTTCAGTGGGAGTAAGTTTGTTATACTTGTTTTGTATGTGGACGATATATTGCTTGCAAGCAATAATAATGGTATGTTGCATCAAATTAAGTCATTTCTATCAGGTGATTTTGAAATGAAAGATCTTAGTGAAGCATTCTTTGTTTTAGGCATATAAATCTATCGTGATCATTCAAGAGACATTCTTGGACTTTTAGAACAGACCTATATTGAAAATGTGCTTATAAGGTATGGTATACAGAATTGTACACCTAGTGACACACCTGTGTCAAGAGATGACAAGTTCAGCTTGTAGCAGTGTCCACGACTTGAACTTAAAATAAAAGAGATGGAACAGTTCCTATATACGTCAGTAATGGGAAGTTTCATGTATGCACAAGTTCATACTTGACCAGATATAGCATTTATGATGGGGATGTTAAGCAGATATGTAAATAACTCAGGACCATCGTACTGGAAAGCAGTAAAAAGAGTGATGCGATATTTGCAAAGAACTAAAAAACATATGCTCATGTATCGGAGATTAGATCATCTGGAGGTAACTGGATATTCAGACTCTGATTTTGCTAGATGCTTAGATAGCAGGAAATCTATTTCAAGCTATATTTTTATATTTGCTGGATGGGCTATATCTTGAAAGAGCATTAAGCAAATGCTAGTAGTCACTTCTACTATGGAGGCAGAGTTTGTAGCATGCTATGAAGCACCCAATCATGGAATTTGGCTGCGGAACTTCATCACAGCATTGTAGATCGTTGATGGCATTGACAGACCATTGAAGATCTATTGTGATAATAAAGCCGCGGAACTTTATGCTAAGAACAACCGCAGTTCGTCGAAGTCTAAACACATCAACATCAAGTTTCTAGCAATTAAAAAAAGAGTTCAGAGTTGTCAGATTATGGTAGATCACATCAGCACAAATTCCATGTTGGCTGATCCACTCACCAAAGGTTTAGTGTCTAAGGTATTTTATGCGCATGTTGTGGACATGAGAGTCCTTTTTATAGAAGAATAACTCATCTAGTAGGAGTATGTATTTATTGCTCTATGTTAATTAATAAAGACAAACATTTGTTTTGATTATTGTACGTACTTAAAGTTTAAAACATTATGTGAAATTATATATTTATTTAGCACTCTGACTATGATATCATTATTTACTGTTGTCATTTAACATTTGGTGTTTGTAAATAAAATATAGATTCCTTTTGGAATCATATAGTTTGGATTATGATTTGCTATTGTAGTTTAGCATAAAGTATTTTACAAATATGATATGACCTCTTTTGAAAATTGATATATAGTGATTATATTTCATGTAATTTTTACTTTACACATCTACATCTTGATCTATGTCATATATAGTAATTATGACCTTTTTAGTCCTATACCAATAAAGTTAATGGACCAGATTATTTATAGGGGTATTCTGTACCCATAAAGTTTGATATCAACTAAAGTTTCACTTGTATTTCATATACAACTCATAAGTAGCCTAAGTGGGAAATTGTTAGCTATTATCTCTAATTAGTGGACTTATTTGTAAGTTTTACATATGAATACAAACGATCGAACCCGTTAAAGTAATCTAACTTGGGCTTATTGGGTTCGATTATTGGATATAGACCTTGTATATGTAGAACATATAATCCCGCATCTATTATCATCTATATGCTGATAATAGATGTTCACTATTTATAGGGACCTATAGTCTCACATCTATTATTATCTATAGGCTAATAATAGATGTTCACTATATATAGCGTTGGTCCCAATGGTTTAAGGAAGAATCTTAACATAGTTTCTTGTTCCCCATTGACAAGAAGCTTTACGGCACCATCATCCCCTAAGTCCCTTGGAAGATACTCCCCGTTTGCTTCTGCTTCTTCTTCCTTAGGGTCTTTTAGATAACGCTAAAGGGCAAAGGCATGGCTTTTCAATCAAGTTTTTTATTACTATGTTTATGTATTTATTTTTCTAATGTCATGTTTAATTGATAAAACTAGATCTTTTTGTTCTTGTATTTCCTATATGTGAGTTATTTATGTTTTAAAATTCATGCAGTTTAGGTTTTTACAAGAACTATCATGACCTCGATTGACTGGAAGCTTAAAGGGAGGGCCCAAGCAAGTCAATAGTGAATGGATGTTTAAGGAGATGTCCGGAGTAGGTCAAAAGTAATCAGATGTTTCAAGGAAGATCCGAAACAAGTCAAGGGTAATCAAATGTTTGAGGTGAGACTAGAATCATGAGAATAATGATAGTCTTTCGTTTGAAGAGAAGACTATTAAGAATAAAATCAAATTCTCACATTGGAAATATATGAAAAAAAAAATCATGACTTTATAAGATGAAAGATATCTTCATTAATTTAAGGTATTTTAAGTAAAGCCCAAAAATAAATTCATAAGGACTTAAATTTAAAATAGATAATATCATACTATTACATAAATATATGAATTCTTCTAAATAAAAATTAAAAAAAAACAATAGACCCTCTATGATGAAACATGTTTTTATTATTATTATCGAGCTGTTAATAATATTTAAAATATAACATAATCAACTAACATAACAAAAATATTTTAAATAATCACTTAAGTACATCTTTGCAATTTTAGCCGCAGGGATATTAACTAAATTTTCATAATCAAATTTTTTTTTCTCACTCGATGACATGATCAATCTTTCACGAGACACAATTGATCTTTAACGTGACATAATTGATGGGAGAACTTAACTGGAAAAACTTAAAATTTTATTAGCGACATAAGCATTTGAATAACAATCATTTTTTCATGTTTTTTTACCACTTATAATTTAATAGGAACTCAAATTTTTTCTTTGTACCCTCTACCTACGTACATAATTAGGTTATAGAGTTACCAAAAATTAAAACTAATATTTTAGTCCATAAATAATCCATAATATTTTTTCCCCTCTAGTCCTCCCTTCATACCTATGTCGAACACCATTTGCTACCTTAACAGTTCTCTAACGTCGATTATATGAATATGAAGAGAATTAAATACATGCACACAAATATTAAACGTATGGTGAAGTAATTATAAATCATCAATTTTCTAGAAATTGACCCCTAATCATTACATGACGTATCAAATGCCCACCACCTATACAACGGCCCGAGGACAATCATACTCAAAGCTCGAGCAGATTGATGCCTAGAACCGCTAGAGAGTCTATTTATATACTCGAGTAGGGACTTGAAGCATCTTATATCAGCCACTTCTTCTCCAAGACCAACTTGGTGGGATGCATAGCTCTTAATCTATCATGGAGCCACCCCCTTGTCTGGGTTGTTTGGCTCCTCGTGTTGGCAAATTTGGGGCAAATTCGACAACAACTTCCCCTCTATTTAGTACTGAGTTTACTTCACCATTTTAGACGATCTAATGGCTAGCGCATAAGATACTACCAACTTAAGATCAGGATTCGAATCTCGCCATAACAGAGGTAAATACTTCCCGCATGCGCTAGTCACTATTCTAAGGGCTAGTAGTCATCCGTGATTTATCTCCTCTGTGTTAACCTAGGACGGATTGACAGAGGTACTAGAGGTGAGCGCAATCACTTTTTACCAACTAGTACGAGTTTACTTCGTTGTCCCCTCAGGACAATCTAGTGGCTAGCACATGAGGTACTGCCAACTTAAGGTCTAAAGTTCGAATCTCGAGATAGCTAAGGTAAAATACCTCCTTCATGAGTAGTCATATTACATGAAGTCATATTTCAAGGGTTAGTAGTTATCCGTGATTTCCCTCCTGCGTGTTGGGTCTGAGATCGGTTAGCGAGGTCACTAGAGGCGAGTAGAGTCACCTTTTTGCCAACTAGTATGAGTTTACTTTATCCCCTAAGGACAATCTAGTGGCTAGCATATGAGGTGTTGCCAACTTACTTACCAATTAGTATGAGTTTACTTGACCCTCATACGTCAATCACTATTCCAAGCGCCAGTAGTCTCTCGTGATTTACCTCTTCCGTATTGGTTCTGTGACAGGTTAAAGGGGCACTGGGGGTGAGTGAAGTCGCCTTTTGCCAACTAGTACGAGTTTACTTGAGCTCCCAGGGATACATTGCAGCGAAAAGACACTAAGTTGTCACCCAGACACCTGTGGTTCGATCCCCAACTATGACACATTTGTAGGAATTCTTCCTCTAAATGAGGCGCACAATCACGGGATGTTGGACTTGTGTGCCGCCCGCCGCGAGCTCTTCCTGATTTATCATAACAGCCGGTGAAAAACTTCCATAGATATGAACCAGTCGTCCCAAGTTTACTGTTACCTGATTTATCATTTTTGAGAAAGAAATCTCTCCATCCCCCTAACCAATTTGACTTGTTATGCCATAATTTATCTCCCTTCATATAATATAAGGATGAACTAGGAGGAATATCTAGAACGAACATTACCTTTTTACTACCGTAGTAAGAGTTTACTTGGACGACTAAATGTTTCGTCAAAACAATTGAACAACAACCATTCAACAAGGGACCGTGGCTTAGAATGCCGTCGCCATTGTCTTGTTCAGATATGACTGGTCGTGGAGGTTCAATGTGTGATTCTAATGGAATTTGATGCATCAAGTTAGGGATTGAAGTTGCACTCGACTCTTAAGGCACTCATCGCGTGCAATATCATCGGGGGCAATTTCATAATATACAATTCACACATATCCTATACTAAACAATGCAATCGCGACTGGTTAGCCAAAGAGACTCTTAGGCCGGAAGGGTTGTGACTAAGGTTTTTCTTCGGACCTACCTATCGTCTTTAGAATAACAAGTGACGTGTTCATCTCTTCGCAAAAAAAAAGTAGCTGAACCAACTTTCTCTTAAGCTCTTTCGAGAAAACAAAAAGTATTTAGTTTCTACTTTCATAAACACCTTCATCTCAAATCAAAGGGACAACTAACTCAGTTAACTAAACTAATTATATACTAACAAATTCTCCATCGAAAGCAGGATCGTGAATCAGTATATAAATAAAAGAAATTAATAGAATTCAGAACTAGCAAAGAATTTACTGAGTGAAAATAGCTGGTGAATGTTGGAACAAATAATAATAATCAATATAAAGTAGATGAACCATCAATAGGACCTAAAGAACTCGCAAGAGATTGAGTTTTGATAATACAAACATATATTGGGGAATGTCGGTCCCAACTCCATAAACTTAGAAGCTCCTGAGAATCTAAATCCATAGTTAATTCGAAGACAATCCCAACCAGGTGAATCAGAATGTCTACCCGCGAAACGAAAACCTGTACAATAGAAAGAAAAGTGTATGATCTGCATACAGATAGACTTCCGACATGGAAATGAAAGTGAATAAATTTTGTTCTCTGTTATGTTATATTCGGGTTCACTGGTATCAGAAGGATCCAGGTGAAGATGAATTCAAGAAGAATATGAAACATTTGATTCTATCAGAAAGGAGCAAATCTTTTCACTTCAATGATCACCAAAAAAGCACCAGACTATATTTGATGTTTGCACTTAATCCTACATGGCAAAATCGTTGCATTTAATTCAACATTTCCACTGTTTCCTAACAGAACTGTGTGAGTATTGGATCAAATTGTCGATACTGTTCTTACAAATTGTAAAATTCACTGAGAATAACACCGAGAAGGATCACAAATTATTCATGTTTCATTATACTTTATGAGTTTGAACTTCCATGTTTAGAAACTGAGAAAAGACAATGGTGGATTCCAGAAAATAATGTATTCGATTAGTAAAAGTACCTCAAGATAGGATAACCAGACCAAGGTAAATGGATCCACAAAGAAAGGCAAATGATATCAAACCCCTGAAACAAAATCAAGAATATATCAAGCATAATGAAGTATGTTGATGTATGTTTGTTAACGGCAAGTCTCACCAAATAACACCCCACCCGACACCATTACAAGGGCAAGGGCAGATTTCAGCAAATTTTTCAGCATCACTCGAGTTAACTCTTCGAGATATTAAGTCATCATAGATATCTATCAAAGAAAATGTGTGAGACAATACACAATATCTATCAGTATTTTGCTTTCTGATGAAAGAATGATTTGACTTACCATAAACAGAAAATAAGCTATTCATGACACCTGCAATTCTCAAAAGTCATTAACAATCGATACTAGATGGCTTCTACTAATACTTATCCAGAAGAGGAGGTGCAAATGAGGTATACATATCCATACCTATAAACAGGATGACATAGCGAAGTATATGGACCTTCGTAGCCTCTTGTAGAAACCAAACCAAGGCGACAAAAATGATGAAACCTAGATAAGTAAAGAGATTTCAGCAAAAAAAAATTCAAGATTTTACTTCTCAACTTGTATAAATAACTAGTTAGGGACTATCCGTGCAAACCTATACAGAGTCCACGAAGCAACCACTGCATGCGGCATAAGAACAGATAAGCAAACAAGATCAGTCCTGATTAAGAATACTATGGAGTATCTTCTAACGTTAAGCTTGTTAATAAGTATAGATAACACAAACCCTAATAAAATTTGTAATGAAGTAATAAGATGATCTAATGTGCATACATTTTTGGCATAGAATAATACAACCACCAAAGCGAGCAGAAAACAACCAGCAGCAATTCTTGTTGCAAGAAGATTAGTGGATGCAAGAATGAAGACCATTCCCCAAAATGATGAACCAAGATCTGCGAGGGAAAGGACAAGATTCAAGAGAAGGCCCTAAAAATAATTGGCTTATATGGCTGGGTTGAAACTAAACAATTTAAACAAAAAAAGAAAAAAAGATGAATTACATCCAGCAGGTAGAATGATCCAATAGATGCCACCGCGAGTTTGAGTGACCCCGCCCTCATCTGCATGTACCTGTATGCCCTCAACCTGCAAATAATACAATAATGTAATTCAAATATTCAATAACTGAGTTAAGGATTCTAATCTTCCATTAGAAAACCAAAGAAAATTTCATAAACCTTTTAGAAGGTGGCATTACTAGTAATCTGCTACTGAAGTTTCCTTAGTTGGCTTTTCTCTTGAACTACTTGGCAAATGTATCTTAATGTTAGAGCTAATTTCTGCTGCATCTAACAGAAATTCTATTCCTTCCAACATCAAATGGCACTTAATTTCCAACATATGATTGTTTTTGAATTCCTCCAGGTTACTACATGTCTGTTTGTTTTGCATAAAATATTTTCTAAAAGAGCATTTCTCTCATTTCATCTTCTAGTGTTGGATAAAGTTGAGTAGACATTTTCAAGCAAAATGACTTTTGCTTGAAACATGCAGAAGTTATTATCATCTTTCTCATGTGAGCCACCTCCACCCCATCCTGTAGCCGTTTGACAATTCTAGCAAGCCCGGTAAGCCATCTTCGTCCCCTCCAACAACCATCCATGAACTCTGTGACCACCCTCCAGCCACCTCTATGCCTACGGCAGAGTTTTGTCAGCCCCAACAATGCCCACTCTGGCCCTATCCACCCTTCCATTAGGCACCTCCATTGCCTCTGACAACCCCCACCATCAGCTCCAGCAGTTCTTCCTTAAAGCTCCAAAAAATTTCTTAGTATCACAGCCAAACAATGGAAAAACAATCTATTTCTCTATAAATTTCTTCTCAGAAAAATATTTTACATGAATTGTTTTTCAGAAAACAAAAGGCCCTTGCTTAATGAATCAGTTATTTCATGTGAATCGTATGAAACCATGATTTTGCATCTCACTATCAAAATTACTCACATCCCCGCAGGTCAGCTTGCAGGCAAGGGCATGGCTGGTCTCGTGCAGAAATACCGTGATGAGCTTGAAAGGCCTCAGCAGAAAAGTCCTCCACAACTAAAAGGGATTAAAACCAGAGGCACAAATAGATCAATAAGGCAGAAGACCAGCACGAACCCTAGAAAAAGAACAATTTTTACCGCAGCGCAGTTTACACAAAGTCACCTTTTCCTCCAAAGTCACGAACTTTCATCAATCCCTAATGTAATGACGCGAAAAATGAACTGCTATTTAAATTCAAAAAAGAACTTACGAGGAGGATGACGAAGGTGAAAACACCAATGGTGACCATGAACGCGGTCTGGTCTCGATCACAACAGTTCTTGAGCTCCCAATTAGGCATCCTTCTCTTTCTTTTTGGCTTCGGTAAATAGAAAGGCCAAACGGGAAGCGAGGAAGAAGCAAAGGGAGAGTTAGCCGGGTCCGAAGAGGGAGATCGACGGGGAACCGTCAGGTGGTTCAGGGGGAACCTCCAGGTAAGATTGGGAGTTCGCCGGACGTTGGAGAGAAGGAAGAGGACTCGATTCCGCGTCGGAGGCTTCGATTTCGTTTTTGAATGCGCGAGCGAAGCTCCGAGGGGGAGAGAGAAGGAGAGGGATGACCGGCGTCGGTCAACTCAGCAGACGAAGTCTTCGAGCTTTGTTATTGACTCCTTGACCATTATTAATAATAATAATAATAATAATAATAATAAATACATCCATTATACCTCTATTAATCTTAAGTTATTAAAAAGGAAATAGTTTGAATTAAATATTACACATTTTCCTTATTTAAAACTAAAAATCGTTTAATGAAAAGTGTGAAAAAAAAAATATAGGAGAAATCACTATAATTTTTTATTTTAAATTTGTGAATCAAACAATTTTGCTGGAATATTACATTTTTTTAATAAATCAAGAATATTTATTTGATAATTTTAAAATAATGGGATTCTTCGCTACCATTCGCGATGGTAGCAGAGAGAATATTGAAGAATGATTTTGTTAGGACTCCTAATACAAGAAGTTGGCAAAAACTCGTCCTGTGCCTCGGTCAGCATGGTCCAAGTAATTTTGTTCACAGTTTAAAAGTAACGGTTCAACCATTTAGAATCATCAGTTTGACGATTTCTAATAAATTGACTTTTAATTTTAACCATCCAAGATGATTACAACTTATAGTTCATCATAATTTAAAATTATTATATTAAAAAATTTTAAAATTTTAAAAAGGGTCTGTAGTTATCTTCCTAGGAACACATTTAGCATATGGATTAAGAGATTCTTAAAAAAAAAAATTAAATGTACATGTACATCCAAAACTAAAAGAAAGATGTTCTATGAAAATACATTTAGTTAATGATTCTCTTAATTTATTATTTGAATATAAAAATAAATCAGAATTGAAGAAAATATAAATAATTATGTTTGTGAACAGTCGAATCTATATTTGGTCATGTGTTTCATTTCTACATGTAGTTTTAACAACTCATAACCGCCGCTAGCTTGGAATTTATAGGAAACATTGTAGTGCTTACATTTTGCACACAATTCTCCCGATGAAAGAGTAATGAAAATAGAAGACTTTAAAGGAGGAATTTCTTAAACCTTAAAAGTAATTACATTGGTATTTTCTTATATTTCGGGTGTCGGATTCGGAAGGTGCTCGATCTCATCATCGATGAATTGAATGTTGAGGTCCTCGTGCGGATTCACTCACTACAAAAAATTAGGAAAATAGCGACGAATTATTAGCGACGAAACATAATATCGTAGCTAAATAACGATATTTGCAACAAAATATAGTATCGACGCAAACTTTTTCCTTTTTTTAAAAAAATATATGTTTGCGACGAATCTAGCGGCGAATTAATTCGCCGATAAAATATTTGCGACGACAAGTGTTTGTTTTCGCCGCAAATGGTTTTTTAAAAATAAAAAATAAATGTTTGCGACGAATCTAGCAGCGAATTAATTCGTTGCTAAAATATTTGCGACGAAATTGTTTATTTCGTGGCTAAGTATTTGGGTAGCGACGAATTTAATGGTTTTGCCGCTAAGAAGTTTGCGGCGAGAATAAAAAAATAGCAACGAATTAAATTGTTTTGCTGCTAAGATGTTAGTGACGAAAGAATTAAATTCATCGCTAACATAAATATTAGTGACGAAATGTTACATTTCGTCGCTAAGATTATTGCGGCGAAAATAAATATTTGTCGCTAACAGGAAACTTAGCGACGAAATATTCAATTTTGTCGCTAATACTCGTTATAATCCCTAATCTCGACCCTTTCTTTTCTCCCGTGCGAGCCCCGACCCTTTCTTTCTCCCCCCAACCCTTTCTTTCTCCCGTGCGAGCCATGACCCTTTCTTTTTCCCGTGCGGGCCCCGACCCTTTCTTCCTCCTCCAGACCCTTTCTTTCTC
>JBBMJZ010000002.1:11574107-11600711 GCA_037833815.1 Zingiber zerumbet
CTACATGCTAGTCTTATTGCATTAACATTGTCCCTGAATGTTAATACTCGACTAGGAATGATTAAGAGTAGTGTTCCATATATCATCTCACTATCGGTTCAACCAATCGATTGATATAGGTAATAACCTTCTACTCAAGGACGTTACTATACTTAGTTTATTTGGTACTAAAACAAATAAGCATAATAACTAAAACTAAATGTCTTTATTAATATACAAGAATATGATACAATGAGTTCATACAATCATCAAATGATTGACTCTAGGGCAAAATAAAGAACAAAGAGAGGGGAAAAGACAAGTAACCTATAAAATCCAAGCACAGAAAACTATAAACGACTTGGGATAAGTCTTCAGAAGATTGGGGTCAGCACAAATAGCTGGCTTAACATTCGTGGCGATCCACAGTGAAGAAGAAGATTTCAACTCATTTGAAGAAAGTAACAGTGAAGGGAGCTTAATCGAACGAATTTGAAATGATAATTGAGGTATATAATTTACCTTTTGATAAATTGTGCGAGGTAATAACCATGCTTTTTGAGATCGTTTTGTAAAGTTAGAGAAAAATAATAAAATATACACGGAATTGAAAAAGATTAAATCTAACTTAGAAAATAAATTAGGAAAGAACTTGAAAATTATCAACTAAAAATCTAAGGTTAAGAAACTAAGTAGATCATTAAATATAAACATAAAAAAAATTGTCTGCTAGCTCGAATAATTTGAATTTATTACTAAAGAATCAAAGAACAAAGCTTGAAAGAGAAAGTTAAGGTTGTGTTTGGTTTGTATATTTTTTATTTTTATTTTTTAGAAAATGTGTGTTTCTGAAAAATAGTGTTTGATTTGTATTTTTTATATCTATTTTCTAAAAAATATATATAATATTTTTTAGAAAAATAGAGAATGTTCAAAAGTCATTTTTTATTTTTTTAGAAAATGCATGTTTTCAGAAAATAAAAATGAAAAATATGCCAACTAAACACACCCTTAGGGTTTAGAGGACCAAGATACCATTTTAGAAATTCTAGGGGCACAATAAAAAAAGTATCAAAACTTTTAATTCCTTCCAAAAATTTTGAATAATCTAGTAGGCAATTTATTTTGGTTGCCCAATTTTTTTTTAACCATTTAGAAAAAAATCCTAGAATTGTCAACTGCATAAAAAGAATTTATTTAGTGAATGATTGACTCGATATGTATCATAAAATAATTTGGTTCAAAATTTTTTATGGAAATTATGGTTCTGTGAAAACATGTCGTCTATTGTTGATAGTTAAAATTTCTTGATTTTTCCTTAATTAGAGTTTTTTTAATAATTTTCTAAAATAAAATCATGATTCTTGAAATTAGAAGTTTAATTCTCAAAAATAGAAATAATTTTTTCATGAAAAACATTTTGCTGTGAAAGGACTGCAATTTTCTACACGTAGTAAAAATTTCAAAAAAAAATTACATTGAGAAAGTTTTTAATAATTTACTAAAGGAATTCATATCTTTTGAAATAAAAAAATAATTCAAATGAATTTTCGTTGATTTTTTTTTTTTTAGAAAATAGTGTGGCCTGATAAATATTTGAGATTTTTCTATGCTTGGACACTTTTTATCAAATTTGTAAAAAGGGGAAGTCAATTTGAGTTTAAAGAACCTCAGTTTTGGTTATTGACGAAAGGGGAGAAATATTGAAATTAGGTTAAATACAGGGGGCTTTATATGTGTCTTTTATCTTATATGCAATTTTTTTTTTGTGTATACTATTGATTTAGGACAAACAATCAAAAAGAGAGGGTTAAAACTGATAGTGATTTGAACCACAATTACTTTGATAGATTGTCAAACTAATCTAAGTTAAGTTAGGTATCTGCTTATATCACATACATACAGATTAGTTAAGTTAGGTATCTACTTATATCACATACATACGTGTCTAAATGTATAAGAATTTAGGAGAATACATAGGTACCCAATGACTCAAGTTTTGGAGAAATAAGGTGAAAGGTAGTATGAGACACTCGAGGGACTAAAAAGGAGGAGGAGCATCAAAGACGGTGAACCTTGGTAGAAGAAGTAAGCGAGCATGAATGATGACATAGGAAGAAACCCGACAGACTCAGTATATCCAAGGGACGAGAAAATGTGAAAAAATATTTCAACATTCAAGGAATGAAAAGTTGGAAGGAAGCATGCTCAAGATAAGCTAGTGAGATGAGAGTTTAGTGAAACGTAAACCGGATGAGCATAGGCTCAACTCTAGGCGGACTTAGGCATAGGTGGTCAAGTCAGGAAGTTTGGCCGATCGAAAAGTTTTTTCGATGGACCGGACTGATGGTTCAGTCAATCAGATTGACGATTCGATCAACAGGACCAACAATTTGGTCGATCGGACCAACAGCTTGGTCTACCAATGCACAAGATAAAACGTTATCTATCCATAGGTTATCATTGGAGTGAGATCAATTGACGGAACATTTGGATAGGGTGACCAAATGCCACATGGAAGCTGATATAATAGTGGAGATCCGATGTAGTACATCAGACGATCTAAGATAAAGATTAGTAATTGGAGAACATATGATAGAAGATTTAAAAAAGTCATCCAAAGTTGATAAGTTTCGATTGACTGGTAAGTGATAAGGTGAACCGAATTGATGTCACATCAGTAAAGGGATGAGCAAGGATCATTGTTGGGGGTATAATCAAAGTCCCACATTGAAAAGATATAAAAAAAATCATGGGTATAAAAGGATGTAAGATATCTCCATTGATATGAAGTCTTTTGGTAGAACTCAAAAATAAAACCATGAGAGCTTTAGTTCAAAGTGGATAATATCATGAATTATAGAAATATGTGAATTTTTTTTTGACACAATAAATGATATCAGAGCTATGGTTCACACTATGTCATGTGAGGTGGCCTTAGACGAAATTACGGAAGCCCTGAAGTAAGTCAAGAGTGACCCGAGCTTGCGAGGGAGGTTCAAATTATGAGAGTAATGGTAATCCGTCATTTAAAGGGAGGATTGTAGCTCAAAAACAAAGTTATAAGGGTTTAAACCCAAAGTGGACAATATCTGATTGGTCGAATGAGCCATGTCAACAAATCAGCAAGAGGCTATCAAGCTATAAAAGGAGACCAAGAGACTATCAAGCTATAAAAGGAGACGAGGAGCTCTATTCAAAATAACACATAATGCGATTAAAGCTTCGAACGTTTTTTGTTTTCTTTCCTCCTTTATTATATTCTTGTTGTAAGAGGATTTTCTATCGCTATCATTTTATTGAAGATGAGAAAGTTAGCAGACAGATGCAAAACTGTGCATAAGGACTTGGATGTAGCAACCCAAGGTTGTGAACCAAGTCAATCTCTCATGTCCTTTGCTTTATGCGATCGTTATTTTTTAATTAATGTATGTGTCCTTGTTAATTAGCCATTAGCAAAAGAAATTTCATTTTAAAATTGTAGATTCGCTATTACCTTTCCCCTCTAGCAATCTGAACCACTTTCGTAACATCAATAATAACTGTATAGTATTTACGGGACCATAACTTCTAAAATTGTATAGTATCTATTGAAATATAGTTGTTATAACTGTGTATCAATTTGATCTCATAGTTGTTATAATATCGTTAAAAAATCTAGATATTTTTTAAAATAAAATAGACTTAGGTTGCGTCGGTTAATCGTGGACGATGATCAATTTAATGTCTTAGATCAACCGTTCACTAAAAAGACTATGAGAAATTGAAAGAGCATCATGTACTATTACTCCGGGACAGACCTTTCTTTTAAAGATTCCAATAAATAGACATCCCTTTTGTTTTAATTGTTGTCCAAAATATTTTTGGCTCACATGTGCATATTTTCCGTTTTGTGCTCATGCATGCATCTATCTTGTGTTTTAAATAATTACGCTCGTCCTCTCATTTATAGTACATTTTGATTCAAACTAGATAAATTGTAAGTTGACTGGAACCTGGCTCAAATTCGATCATCCAATATAGTTGAAAATTCGATCCCAACTTCGACGAGTTGGATGCTTGCGAATACTCGATCATTAGGTATCGATTGACATTCCAAGTAAAGGAATTTCCATTTTAGAAAAATGAATCGAAATTACTTTTGACTAATTAAAAAAACTCATTTTCTTCGCTTTTTGGTCCGTAAAAAGCGTTTTTAAAAATAAATAAAAAAAAATCGAAAAGTGTTTCAAATTGATTCGAGCCACGCCGGTTTGATTCGAACCACGTCAGCCCACATTTCACTCCCCACCTTTTCAAAATTCTCTCTTTCTAAAATTCAACCGGGCCCCTCTCCGGTTTTTGGATTTTCCGAATTAAACCGCTTGATTGGACCAGCGGTTTACTCGGAGGAAAGCTTGTGCAGTGTTGTTTACTAGTAAAGGAAGCAAGAGAGAATAGCCGATTGGATAGTTGAAAAATAATGAGACATAATTGGATGGTTTTTTTTACTAATAATATATAATACATTATTAAATAATATGTTTATATTTTCACATATAAAACTTTATTTTGGCAATTTGTTTTAAAAAAGAATATCAAAAGCTATTCTATATTAAAGTTTCCGTGTCTTATAGTTAATGAATGGTTAAATGAATATCTCTTTTGTAAAAATCATTTTTATCCGAATAATACTTGTCTTTTAATAACTACAACTAACTGTTATTAGTTACACAATAATTATTACAATATTAATAGTTAATACAGTGCTATTATAATATTGTTAGTCTGTAATTGTTATAATTATTTTAAAATATTTTTTTATCAATTTAAAATATTGATAAAATTTTTTTGATATAAATAGTATTCAGGAGTTATGGTTGAGTACTACCTGCTACAACTATTTTAAAGTAATTTTAGATAAATTAAAATGATTTTAATAAAATTTAAATAATTTTTACCAAATTAATAAACAGTAGGTTGATAATATATATATATATATATATATAATTTACAGTGCTGTAAAAATAATAGATATTTTTTATAATTTTAAAATAAAAAATAAAAAATAAAATTTCCTTATATTCGGTTCGATTTTATTTAAAATTATATTGAACCGTCCGGTCCGATTTGAAACTATAAAGAAAGAGTAGAAATGGTCTGGTCTCTCTTGTAAAGAAGAGAATCTCCTTTTCCCTCTCTCGCTCTCCCGTATTTCTCACGTCATCCTCCTCAGCCGCCGCCGCCCCGATTCGGCGATTCCACCACCACCGCCCTCCCTCCTCGCCTTACACAATCACTTTTCCGCGGCGTATTATATAGGAGCGGAAGCTTTTGGGGATGCCTTATCGTTGGTCTGCCACCCTCCTCTTCGCCACCTCAATCCCTTGCTTCCTTTACAGCGCCATCCCCCACCCTGCTTTATTCCCTCCTCATCGCTTCCCTTTTCTATCCTCGACTTTCCCTCTCGCTCCCCCCTGCCCCCAAAGGCCCCTTTTCCTCTTCCCTTTCTCGCCCCGATGGCTTCCTCCAACTCCAGCTATCTCTCCCGGCCGCCTCAGTTTCAAGGTAATCTTTTAGTTTCTCGAACTCTTCATGGATGGTTTTCTTGGTTTTGTTTGAATTGAATCTGTTTTCCGGTTGGACGAAGTGAATCGACAGAGTTTTTCCCCCGACTAGCAGTAAACTTCTGTCCAAAACCGCGCCTTTTTTTAGAATGTTGCCGCTCGACAAAGTAATAGCGTTTTTTTTTTTAAAACAAAAATTGAGATCAGTAAGATTCTGTCCAAAATTGCACCCTTTTTTAGAATGTTGCCTATCGTCAAAATATGATGTAGTTGTCATTTTGACACACTGGGCGCTTGGCTGTTGGTGAGCCTTTTTATTTGATGTGAATGTCACTAGGAACCGATACATGAGCATTAATTCTTCTGGTCTAATATGAGAATTGTGGCAGCATCACATTCCCTGTATCTGTCGTGAGAACCTGTAGGATTACCAACCGGAAGTTATCCTCTTAGTGTTTTAGCAGTTGATTGTATTTTTTGGAGTCAGTGAACGATGGCTTGAGCAATAACATGGATAACTATCTCTGAAAGAATGAAAAACCTATGTAGCATTTGAGATGCCCAAATTATTGTCTTTTATCTTTTACTTTTTGTAATCAAGTTAGGGGAGCCAAGTTATGATCTTTTTCTTGATAATCCTTGGAACCAATGAAATTGCTTTATTCATGTACTGTAGCTCGGATATAACTATTTTATTACACAATGCTTGTACGGTTTGGATAATTTGTTGCATTTATTAGTTTCAGCCATAGCCTGATGGTAATGTGATGGTGTTACTTTCCTCCATTAGCAGCTACAAAAATTTACTTTAGATAACAAGAAGAAGAATGCTATGGTAGGTACTTGGACTACATGGAAGAAAAGATCAAAGAGGAATTAATCCGAGAGCAACCAACTTGACAAAGCAAAAATTAGTTAGCAAAAGTATCATAACTGAATTGAATAAGTTATGAAGAAACTCTATAAAAAGAAAGAAATACCATTAATGGTATAATGGAAACTCACTAAAAGTTATCTTCTTGTTAACTATCTCTCCTTGTTTCTCTCTTTCTTTCTCTTGTCACCAGTTGATCATCACTAAGATGGCTAAACAATGTGCAAGATGCATTTATTTCAACTGTGATGAACCATTCATCTAGCCACAAGTGCAAGCGTATTTTTCATGTCAGACTGAGTAGATGAGAGCCTAGAAAATCATCTTTACTATTCACTAATTGTCAACCTAGGGGTTTCTCAATCTCAATCAATGCAAGTGCCAAGCACCATTCGCTCGCACTCCATTTCAATCACCTTTGACTTAGAAAGCACACATACCTTTATCAACAAACAACTAGTCACCAAATTAATGTTCGACCGAGATGAGAAGCTTAATTTTATTGTAGTGATCACTAATGGAGGATGACTTCAAGGGATTAGGGTTCTCTTAGGGCTTCACCTATTGCTAGGGAGTAGAAGGTATAAAAGTTGATATTCTTATTCTTCCCCTAACAAAATTTTATATCTTGCTAGGCACTAGATTATTAAGCATGCCTAATCTTATCTTTATGACCTTTGATATCACGAGCCTAGAATTTACAACACACGAACAACAAGTTGAAAGACACTCAACAACGATGAAAGCTATGAGCATGAACCGAAGCCCCTTAAAGAATCACCTACTCTAAGTTCTAGGAGGGCTGTTGCCAACAAAAGCCTTGTAAGAAGATGAAGTAGAAGTAAAACAAATGTTTGCTAACTTGGTGCTTGACGAAAGCATAATCTTGCAGAGGCTAAAAATGATAATAGAGTTAATTGGACCACATGGAAGAAAAAATCTAAGTGGAACAATAGCCACCAACTTGACAAAGAAATATATCTACGAGTCGGCAAAATTAGGGAGAATTAATTAGTAAACATATCTTAATTGAATTGAATAACTTGAAAAGAAACTCTTTAAAAGGAGTGAAAACACCCTGATGGTATCATGTGAACTAAACAAAGTCATGTTCTTTAACTCTTTCTCCCTCTCCCTTTCCTTTTCCCTCTCTATGTATCTTACGCTCTCTCTAGTTTGTGCATCTAGCCACAAGACACCAACATTCGCCTCCCTTGCCAACCACCTCTTCTTCTTGCAATCCAGCCATGTTGGCTTTTGAGGGGGAATTAAGGTCATTTCTCCAACTTTTGAGCCCTAACTGAAGCCCAATCGCCTGTGGACCTAGTTCTATTCGCATGCCCATAACAAGAACAAATAATTGCTCTACGTTGGCTTTAGTGAGGAATAACTTGAGAATGCCTTCTATTGAAGTTGATTGGTTATGGTACTGCTGAAGAATGCAGCAGAGAATTAAAATTAAGACTAACATGACTGCACAGGCAAAATGTTTTATTTATATCCTAGCTGGTGTTCTTCAAAGCATGATTCAATGGCTCAATTAGCTGTCATATAATGATGTACACCAAATAGACGCAAAAATATGATGAAAGAATTATATATAGACTCGATACTAATAGAGCTAATTTATTAAATTATGCTAGTTTATTACTTTTTATTCTATAAGAATACAATTTGGGATATTTACGTCCTTTTAAGTTGTCTCAAATTTCAAATTATAATATCTTCTTTGTATAACACAAATTTCATGGTGACCATACATATCATTTCAAATGTTATCGCCTATCAGGACATACAACTCCATGTGCCGAGAGAAGGTCTTGCTTCATGAGGTGGCTCTCCAAGCTTTTCAAAGGTTCAGGTTTCAGAGTATCAAATGGGCGCCACCCACATGTAATGGGGGGAGAGAACTTGTTGCATAGACCAGTTAAACCAGTGGTAAATATTACATGGTTTCCAAATTTCTTGTTAACCCAATTTCTAATATATCTCCATATACACGGTTTATCAAATTTTAGAAATATTTATTTTGATTTGATAAGATGCCCATTACTTCTATATGGTTTCATCAAATTCTTTTGCACAAGCTCTTACCAGGATGATCAATCCAAACCTGAAAATGAAGATTTGGATCGTGCTATTGCACTCTCTCTTGCAGAAGATGCCAAGAAACCTAATGGTAAGTTTGACTAGGTGATGGTTTAAAAATCAAGTTGTTCAAAATTTTATTTGATTAATGTGATTAGCTCCTTGGCTTCAGATTAATGTTTATTTAATTTCCCCGTCTGTGTTTTTAGAGTTAGATTACTTGATAAGTTTGACACAGGAACCTATTTGTATAGCTGCAGGACACAAGGGTCATGAAAATGTGGACACAAGGGTCAAAGATAGCCTGAGCATGACTTCATATCAACCTGTAAAGCTTTTGCCAAGAGGACAGAGGTTTGATCCTGTTATTCTTTGTAGTGTCAAGTTAATATGGTATTCTGTGACAACTTATGACTAATCCACGATGCTCATAAATTGCGTCTTGCAGAATTTGTGGAGCCTGTCACTGTGAAATAGGCCATGGACAATACTTAAGTTGCATGGAAACCTTTTGGCATCCACAATGTTTTAGATGTTGTGCTTGTCATCAGCTAATATGTGAGAGTGAGGTATTTTAAGTTTATTCTTTAGTATAAAAAAAGCATTCTCCATTTGTGTAGGAATTGTTAACACTATATATAAGACCCATACATCTTCCAAGTAAATGTTGTGTGAAGCTGATCTCAAACATGGTGTTTCTTTTAGTTTTCATTGTCCGGAATTAATCCATACCACAAGTTGTGCTATAAGGAGTTGCATCACCCCAAATGTGACGTCTGCCATGAATTTGTAAGAGCTCTCTCCTATATCTTGTTATTTATCATTATGTATAAATCTTTGCTAAAATCTGTCTCTACAAGAGTGTAGAATATTTCAATTTGGATTGACGATCAAGATTTCTTTCTCCAAGTACAAGCATTAATTGTCAGCTTAGGTGATATATTTTGCTCCAACGGATGTTATACAAGGACTGTTCCTCCACTGATAAACCATTATTAGTTTTCTATAAATAACAAGATTAACTTGGTTTTAATACCAATAATCCGTAGATACATTATTTTTCTTCAAAATCAACTTATGCTTTTAGTCACTACAATTACTTCTACTATTGGTATTTGAGTTTTCTATTTGTTGCTCCTATACAAGGGACTATTGATCCACTAGATATCACCTGTTTGTTGTTGTGAAAACCATCAATTTTGAATTTCTCTAGGTAACAGCATTAACAAGTTATAGTCCAATTATAGTCAGCTACAGACATTTTTTGTTGTTGTTAGAATCCTTAAATTAATATGAACTTCTGAGTGATACTCTTACTGTTTTACTTCTATCATTGGTAATATGTTGCTGAGAATCTGCAGCAGCTAATCTAACACATGATATGTTTGCTAATAATGTTGCATTAGCCAATGGCTCAAGGTCACTTTCGCCAATTAGCGTTCCTTTTGCTTAAGAATTTCCTTATTTTTATACAGAAATTGATCTAAAACATGCTATTCTTTAGTGAAAATTGATTTTGTGTATTCTTTCCCCATAGATCCCAGTAAATAGGGCTGGTTTAATTGAGTATAGAGCTCACCCCTTTTGGGGTCAAAAGTATTGTCCTACCCATGAACATGACCGCACACCTCGATGTTGTAGTTGCGAGAGAATGGAGGTATGGAAGACATTTATTTATTGTTCAAATTTCCTTGTGTTTCACGTGAAAATTGATGTCGAGAACAGAAGAATTGCTTGTTGAGAACTAAAACATCCTTGATCCTTCATTTCTAATATTTTAAATATCCTTGTTTGTATACTGAAGTCACGAAGTACAAGATATATCTCTCTGGGTGAAGGCCGTAGCTTGTGCTTGGAATGTCTTGATTCTGCTATCATGGACACTGGTGATTGCCAACCTCTCTACCACTCAATCAGAGATTATTATGAAGGAATGAACATGAGGATAGATCAACAAATTCCAATGCTTTTGGTCGAAAGGCAGGCACTCAATGAAGCCATAGAAGGGGAGAAAGAGGTATGCTTCCTTTAGATGCTTTGACTTTGCTTCCATATCTTGGACTTTTTGATAGTTTGCCGATCTCTTCTTTTAATAGGGTCATCATCACATGCCTGAGACAAGAGGCTTATGTCTTTCAGAGGAGCAAACTGTTAGCAGTGTAAGTGATCTCCTTCCATTTTAGGTAACTAGATTATATTGAAGTCTAAGCCTTACTATTACCTAATACAGATACTCAAAAGGCCAAAAATTGGGGGAAACAAAGTTAAGGACATGCAGACTTACCCACAAAAGTTGACACGGAAATGTGAAGTCACCGCAATTCTCGTTCTATATGGCCTTCCTAGGTCAGCCTGATCCCAGTACCATTTGCTTTGATTATGCGAGTACTTGTTTTCTATTTCTTATGTGTTTCTATCATAATAGTTTGCTTATATGCTGAGATATTTGTTTCCTTACCCTTTGAATGTGCATGTCAATTAACTATCACATCCTCGTGCAATAGAGAACAGAAATTTGCGAAATTTGAATTGAATATAAAAGTTCAGTTAGTTGCATTATTCATTTAATTTGGCAAAACTTTTCAAATATGCTGATATTCTTTATCCTTGTAATTCTAAATGCAGACTCTTAACAGGTTCCATCCTTGCTCATGAATTAATGCACGGTTGGTTACGTCTTAAAGGTATATTTTTTGAATCTTCAAATTGCAATTATTCAGTGTTCGATGCCAAATGATTGATAAGTTTAGCATTTTCAATGTTCCTTCTGATGGGAGTAGGATAACTGAAGATTGATTTATGGTTTATAATTTCGTGATCTCCTCAACCTTTTATCTAAGTTAGTGAGATCTAGCGTAATGAAGCATGGAAGGCCTTGCTATCTTCATATTATTTTAAACCTCTATATCAGTGTTCTTGTTGTAATACATGTCTTGTAATTCAGTGTTCTTGTTTTTGGACTCTAATTGTTTCACTTCTATATTGCTCATTTTCTACTAAATTCAACTCAACAACTCTATTTGGTTTCCTCCTCCCTCATACACTGTTCTGTCTGATTGTCCCTTTCGATTTTGCTCGGTGTTAATTTCTTCTAATTCTTTTTTTTTTATCAGGATATCGTAACTTAAGCCCTGTGGTGGAAGAAGGCATCTGTCAGGTTCTCTCCCATATGTGGCTCGAATCGGAGATTATGCCAACCATGCCATCTACATCCAGCTATGCTTCAGCGTCCTCATCCTCTTCGATGCAACCATCGAAGAAAGGAGCAAAGTCTGAAATGGAAAAAAATCTTGGTCGGTTCTTCATGCACCAAATCGCGCACGACACCTCCAGTGCCTATGGAGGGGGCTTCAGAGCTGCCAATGCGGCTGTTACTAAGTACGGGCTTCGCCGAACGCTCGACCATATTGGCTACACCGGAAGATTCCCTGAGTGAAAATACTATGTCCAAGGAGAGATTGCTGCGATCCGCTTATGGAATGCTTTGGCACACAAGCCTGGAGAGCCAAAAGCATGATATTGCTTTGGTGTCTAACAAAATAAGCTGCTGTATCGACGGAATTGAAGAAATAATGTGCAACAAAGTTGTGCAGTTTGGATTACAAGATGCTAAACCACCATTAGCAACATGTAAAGACTTTGAGAAACATGTAAAGCTAAAGCACAATTATCAACTCAATTTGTGAGCTTTTCTACTCCAATTCACTCTGATTGCCATGATTGAGCTTAGACAATGAATGCTACTTTTGTCGCTCTCACAATCATCATTGGACTTTGAGGATGAATACTTATTTTCCTTGAACCCTTAATCCTAAACCCTAAACAGTAGAGCTAAATGCAAAAGGCATTGACGCTTGCACAGTGTGATAAGGGTACTTTTTTTAAATATATATCAAAAGAACATCTCACTTATAATTTGATACTCGAAATACTTCATTATATTTCATGTTACAACAGTTTTGATCAAAGTTACTCGCATTCTTAGAATAATTTATCTTCAAGATGAACAAGTTTGGTCAAAACAACTTCATCTTGGAGCAGCTTTGACTAAGATAACGAAGTAGTTTTGATCAAAGAGGTATTTCAGATATCAAATAATATATTGATGTGTTTTATTTTGTGGTTGTTTCATATATTGTTCGTTGTGCTAACAAGTTACAAACGAGCACTAACAAATGAAGCAAATTGCTATTCACCCCTCTAACGACCTCAACAATCCAAATAGATTGATTAGACTTTGAAGAGCAAAAGAGAGCATTCATCTTGTTTCTTTCTTGAACCTTTTAAGTAGATAAGTCAGTAAATAAGTTGGTGAATATACTGAATAAATATAGTTAGAACTCCAAGTTGACAAGCCAACTCTATAATACTCCACAACTTTCTTGCAAGTAAAGTTAATTTCAATTCTTCAATTACAATTGGCACCTTTATCCATCTTACAATTGGAATAGATGTCCGATAAGGAGAAAGAATAGTGATGCTACCACTAGGACTTTAGGCCGTGAGGGTTTCAAACCATATAAAATCAAGGTGTCATGTACTTGTGTTTTATTTTACGTTTGTTTCATATATTTTCCGCTATATTAACAAGCATACAGATGAGCATGCAATAAATGAAGTGAATCATTATTTACTCGCTCAACGGTCCTGGTCCTAACATATTCATTAGACTTTCAAAAGCAGAAGAGAATATTCATCTTGTTTCTTTCTTGAATCTTTAAAGTAGATGAGTCAATTTGTTGGTGAATATACTGAATAGATATAGTTGAATTCCACCAAGTTGATGAGTCAACTCTATAATACTCCACAACTTTCTTACAAGTTAATTCCAACTCTTTAACAACTTTCTTTAACTACAATGGACACATCTATCCAACATACAATTGGAATATGTCTCTTGCATATAGTGCTAGTACAAATAAGTTATTGAAGGGATCTTGTAAGAGAAAGAATAGTGGTATTATCATTAGGATTCTAAGCCGTGAAATAAAAAGTAAGAGTTCCTAATCACATAAAATTAAGATGTTATGTACTTGTGTTTGTTTCATATATTTTTTATTGTGATAACAAATTACAGACAGCACATAATAAAGGAAATAAATCATTATTCACCCTCTCTAACAACGTCAATGGTCTTAACGGATTCATTAAAATTTAAAAGAGCAAAAGAGAATATTCAATTTTTTTTTAAAAAAAAACTTTTAAGTAGATAAGTGGGTAAATAAGTTTGTAAAGGTCAACTCTATACTACACCACAACTTTCTCTCTCTCAAAAAAAAAAAAGTTAATTCTAATTCTTCAACTACAATATAATTGGCACCTCTATCCATCAAACACATCAAAAGACAAAGCAAAAGATGAGGTCACCAATGCGAATCCAATCAAGGGGCCTTTTATAGAAAGGCCCTTTTAATAGAAATTGAGATTATGCTATAAATAAATAAATTTAAATGGATAAAGATTAAAATGACCTCTTAAATGGTGTAAATCATTAAAAAGACGTCTCTTTATTTAAAAAAAAATAAAAATAAAATAAAAAGGACACTACATAGATATTTTATCCCGGAAATATTTCTTATTATATTTCAATGTGGTAGTAATTACCGAGTAACCCATTATTCATTATTTTCGACATTATTATAACAATTAGTCGTAACTACTATAATGTATAAAAGCTATTATGCAACTATTATAATGTGTAAGATTTAATACAAAATTGTTATAGTATTATAGTAGCTATTTAATAGATTCTATAATTATTTTAAAGTTATTTTGATTGATTTTGATGAAGTTTAATTTTTTTTTAAACTAAGTAGTAAAAACTATTTTGATATAATAATATTCAAAATTTAAAATTTAGAGTTTAACTAAAGTGTATAGCACGCTATAGCAAGCCACTTGATAATTGTTACAAGGTGAAAAATTATTTATTCACTTTAATAAAATTAAACATTAAATATATTGTACTATAACAATACTGGAATAAATGATATTCTCAAGATAAAAGATTTCAAAGGTGTCATTTTTGTTTTTTTTTTTAACAAAGAACGTCTTTGTGACAATTTATATAATTCAGAACACTCTTCTAATTTTTTTTATTCAACTTAAATACTTTTAACTTTGATTAGATTAAAGTTTTATTTATTGTTTTTTTTATCTAAGTATCTTTTAATGATTGACTAATCTTGATGGTTGCTTCAACCCCATAAAAAATTTTTATCAACCATCAAAATAAATCAGAAAGTGTAGATGAGTCATGGTAGATAACCCAACATCATAAGTAATTGAAACTCCTCGTATGTAATTTTTTAAAAAAATCGAAAAGCACTCGCAATGGACGACCAATCAATTTTAACATTCTTAAATCAACCGTCCATTAAAAAAAATTCATCTGTTAATTTACCAAGATTAAGACTTAATACTTAGATATCTAAAAAAACATAAAAGATACTCTATAATTACATCATTTCCCAAAACTATCAAGCTATTTATCATTGCATCAAAGCCCTTGAGCATTATGGATTCATTCATTCAATTGGATGATTTGACTTTTGGTTCATGAGCTTTAATTTTACACAAGTGTCCTCTTCCTTGCTCTTGTAGGTTGCACCATTGATTCCTCATGCAGGGCACACACATTTATATCCTCCTTATCCTTTTTAGGTAGAACACAACAATATTTTTTTGTCTTCTAGGGTTAATGCACCACAAGGTTGACTGGACAAGAAGGTGACTAGTCATAGTCATAGAGTTAGATAAGGATAGTGACCTTGGGGTATCCCACAAGTGTATGGATATATGCCATTTACACTTTAATGTTCATCTTATTTGGCTTCATTCATTGAGACCTTTATCTTGTTCTCTTCCTAATCCAAACTCTTTTTCTAGTTAACTTATTTATTTCATAGAAAATAAAATCATACAATAATTATCCATGAAAAACTTATATTCTATATTTATAAGTTGAGATACTTTCTTTTATTTATTAAAAAAATAATGCATGGATGAATTTTAAATTTATTTTAGTTTCTTTTTATCTAAAAATAGATAGAATAATTCTTTTTCTTTTTTCTTTTTGTGCTTCTGATGATCCCAATAACCATCAAGACTGAGCGATGAATTTATATCATGATCACGATCACGATCATGGCAACAGATATTGGAAGAGATTGTTTCTCTGGATATTGAATTCCTATTTTTACATGATAATCTATCATTTGAATACCAACTCAGTTATTCATGGGACACGATCACGATCTCACGAGGTTAGGCCCTGAGGTGGTGCTCATGAGTCATGATCGACCACTAGCACACGGCTTTGTTATAAAGAGGCCACGAGGAAGTTGCGACGAGGGCTGCATCATTTGTTTGAATGACTAAGAAGAATTTCTTTTCCATTTTTATCATTTTCTTTGATTTTTTTTTAAAATTTATTTCTTCATCCACGCTGGGAGTAAAAGGGGCATTCAGAATAAGAGAAGAGTAAAAATATAAATAATTTATTTTTAAGAATATTACTTGTAATAGATAAGGAATAATCTTTATAGTAATGTTTATTTCAATAAATTAGAATAAAACTTAGTATCTTTTTAGAAAAAAATAAAATAAAACAAAAAGACGACAAAACTTGTTATTTTAATTTAAGTAATTGTAAGAATATTTATTACACCAAAATCTAATTTCTTTTGTGATCGATTTTGAATCCTCCTGATCGATCAAGGATCACCGTTAGCAGATAGATCAGCGGAGAAGGATTCCGGGTATAGCAACGGGTAATTTAGGCAGGGCCCTGTAGTGAATTCCTGTGGGCCATACGCATCATTGGCAGGAATCGAGGAAGTTGTGGCGGTTTTTATCCGCATGCGGACTTGGCGCTGCGGGACCCGCGTCAACGGATATGGTGGGGCCCACCGCTGTCGGCATCACCCGGCGGAGCTGGCGATTAGCGAACGAAACGTGAACAGTTTCAGTTTGCCCAACCGTAGTTTGCAAAATACCACGTCACCCTCTGAGTTCTTAAAATTTCACTCCTTCAAGAATATAAAAGTTCTCATACTGAAAAATTAGAATTATTACTTTTAAAAAATTGAAAAAATATAAATGAACTTTAAAAATTCAGGGGTAAATATGATATTTTATAAATTATGAGAAGTGAAGATAAATTCTTAATACTTTTAGAAGGTAAATTGAAATATCCTCCAATTAATTTAAACTGCAATATATTAGGGAAGAGAGAGAGAGAGAGAGAGAGAGAGAGATCCAGGGATTTGGGATTCGAGGAAAGAGGGAAGAACGTAGGAAGAAGGCGAGAAGAAATTCTAAATTCGACCAGAATTCTGGAGAATTTAACTCTTCCGGGCTCCATCAACATCCGAAGACTCGATCTTGGGAAGCTTTTTGAAGGAGGCAGGAGAGAGAAAGCGAGATACGTTTCAATGGCGACACATGTGAAGGAGGAGGACGAAGAGGAGAGGAGGAGACGACACAGCAGCAGCGTAGGGGCCGAATACTAGTCGCCGCCTTGTAAGTCCTCTCCGCCTTTTACGTGTCCCTCCCCCGCGCATTCTATTCGCTTATTTAATTTCCCCTTTCCTTCGCCGTTGTCCTCACCCAGAGCCCACATCAGCTGTCGGTGATCGGTTGGATCGAGGATTCGGCGAGAGCAAACAAAGAGAGTTTGGGGGGATGGAGGGGAAGAACAGCACGCCTTCTCGTTTTCCGGCGATCGCGGATGAGATTTCGAATCCCGCGACCAGGTCCTCGGCGGCTTCGCCTGGCTATTTTAGTACCGTCTTCCCTCCGGCTTCCCAGGTAGTGCTCATCTTTTTCCCTAAATTCAATTCTTCCTCCTATCTTCCGTTAAAAAGGGAATTTTTTAGGGGAGATTATTGATGCGCTTCTGATGCCAGTTTACTTCGTTAATGATATGAAAAGATGGATCTTTGTTGCTTTTTGGTGATTTAATTAATGCGGGTATGGATTTGTGCTGCTGCTATCTCAGGTGATCGCGAAGGATTTATCACATTCAGATTTGTGCTGGACTTTGAACAAACAGAGAAATGAAGGTCGCATTGCAATTGCTCAGATCGCAACTACAGGTTCTTGACTATACTCCTACTAATATGCTCTGCTTGAATCCCCTCTACTTGTCCCTCACATGAAAAACACATAGAAAAAGATTCAAAACATTAAACTGATACACTTGTTCCTCACTGTTTGTAAATTTGAGCTTGTTCTCTAAAGAATCACTGGTTCTGAAATGTTGCTCCTTTCAATGATAAGCTGCATCAGTGAATAATGCATGTAAACCTTGTTCTTGTCATCTAAACAAGTTAGATCAATTCCTTGTAGTTCAAGGGGATCCTCTTGTATACCCTTGAATTCTCCCCCTTTTTAGAAAAATATTCAATTAATTCAAAACTTGGTACTTCTAAGCAAATCCTTGCTATTAGTTTATAATCTTGTTCAGCTCGAGAGCGAAAAGCACTTCTGTTTGGCTAACACTATATCTACACAGCTTGGTAATTTCCTTCTGGATGATATTTTAGAAAAATAGTTCAATTAATTCAGATCTTGGCATTTCCATATGATTAAACATCTACAACTAAGCAAATACTTGCTTATTAGTTTATAATGTTGTTCTGTGCAAGGGTGAAAAGCACTTCTGTTTGGCTAACTTTATATTTAGTAATTTCCTACTGGATGTTATTAAAATTCAGAGAAACCATAATATAAATGTGAATTTTCAGTTTGAAACTTTTCTTCTGGCGTTAACGTCTGTATCTCCATAGAATGAACAATCATAATTCAGAAAACCTGATACAAATGTGAACTTTTTCAGATAGTCCAACTAAAGCTCAAAGCATGCATTGCAAAGATGCAAAACCAGTCTACACCAATGAATACATGGAGTCGCCCTATTTACTATCCGTGAATTATGGTGCCAGAGATTTCTACACAAGTTCGTCTTCCTCTCAAACATCAATAACTCCAGAAAAAGTATGTTCACAATGTCTTTTTTCTCTACTTCGAAATACAAGATTCAAGATTCTTATGATTCAATAATATTCCACCAGTTTAGAGTGCATGAAGGAGATGACTCGAATAACACACACGCTGCTGACAGAGGTGAATGGTGGCAAGGTATGCTAGTGCCCTAAAGTGAGCTTAATCTAACTTCCTCTGAAATTGAAGATAACCATTTTGTTTTCCCTTAACTCTTTCAGGTTCTCTTTACTACTAAGAATCACAACCTACAGAGAAGGTATACTGATTCCGTAAGCATGGAGTGTGTGGAACGTTGTTGACTTTGACTTTTGTAGTAAAAGATCAGTCTTTTGCTAGTTTGGTAGAATTATAGATGAACTTGGGGTGGTTCATCCACTTGGACCTTCACCGCCAACTCATTAAAATGATGTTGTGGTTTGCCTGTGTAATACTCCTTGTGATAATGCATGTGAATTTTATAGGTGTTTTTATTTCTGCTGACATGTCTTTTCTATTAAATTGAGGTTGTAGGCGGGGGAGGTTCGTGTATCGTATATTTCTTTTTTTTGTCTTCCATCACTACGGTAAAATTGTTGTCATTTGACTTTTATACAAATAATCTCTTATAAAATAAGGTACAGTCGTGTATAATAGATCGTTTATTTCTCGATACCGTATGGACAAGAGCTAGCTCATGTACAAGATTATATTGACATTTTTCCCTATATCTACTGAATTCTCGAAACCTACTCATTGTTTTAATACTGCCAGTGGACATCAGTTGAACAGAGTGACTGATTTAGGGACTATATGTATGATAGGAAATAGTAGACTAATATGAAATTGCATAAAGAACAGGGCACTAGATTAAGGGTGTAAATGAATTGAATCAAATTGAATATGTAGAAAAATTTAAAATTTAAATTCGGCTCAAAATGGATATATTCGAGGTCGATTTGAAGCTCGAAAATTAAAAAAAAATTTGTTCGCGCTCTGTTCGAATTAGAGCCTGGGTTCGAGTTTGGCTGGAAAGATTTGAACATATTCACGAACTATTTGAATTATTGCTCGAAAATAAATACTTGAAAAGTTCAAAATTTATTTATTTAATACATATTTAACTTATATTAATAAAGTATTAAGGCTCAAATTCTTACTCAATGTGACAAATCTATCTCATGGTTGCAAAGTCGACTCAATCCAAGTTAGTATACGTAAAGGACTATTATAACGATTAAGCTAGTATACATAAAGAATTAGCATATCAAAATCCTCATTTAATGAAAATTATTTTAAATTCATCAAAATTAATTCAAAATTATTATATCAATTAAGAAATAATGATTTCAATTAGATGAGCTATTGGCTGCTTCAGTAATAACAATTATCGAGTAGTTAGTTTAGTTTGCCCTATAGTTAGTAATTATATGGATGGTTGCTCTGATAATATTTAGGATTAATTTTTAATGGATCTAAAATATCTCATTAGATATTTTATCTCTTTATATTTCCATATAAAAGATTGTTGTGTTAGGATATGATAAAATACCTTTGTAATTTATCTATTTATATCCAACCAGTAGACTGATAATACTAGACCATGAAGATGAACGTTATATATTTGTTTTTTTTTCATCCCGTAATAGTTAGTTTAATTTTTTTTCTATAGGCAAGTCAAGGAGGCCATAAATCTATGGAGTAGCTAGTACAATATTTTTTAAATTGATTTCAAGTATATTGACAACATTATTTTATGTATAATAATTTTAATTAAATTAGAGCAATTTTATTTTATATTATATAGCAGCTACTTTAACATATCGTACGTTACCCTCTAACCATACTCAGAATAAATATATCTTCGAGATTAGAAATACGTAGAGTTATTTTTTCAATGACTTTTCTTTAAAAATATATATATCAAAATGATAATAAAGCTTTTATTTTTTTTCCTCCAAATTAAGTTCACGAACAAGAGTTAATGAATTAATTAGGTTAATAAGAATTGTTATCTATTATGCTCGATCGTTGATGGCTTAACCTGACTTAGTCCTAAATAGTCCTTAAGCACCTAGCCATCCACTCCTTGTCTTCCTTGAAAATACTAGCACAGGTGGAGAACAAGAGAATGAGGTCTTTCTAGGGCCGACGACAACAAAACCAAAAGAGAACTTTAGAAGGTAAGGTTTAAATAGATAGGGGGATTTAGTACTTGGTCTAAATTTTTTATTTCCATATCTATCTACATATAAAAATTCACAACACATAAAATTTAAAATTTGCTAAGTCATTTATTTTATTTTTATAAAAAATAAAATTTATTCCCATGGGTGTAACATTTCCATCTCTATCCCAAAAATTAATGCCAAGTCATTTATTTCATTCTTTTTTTTGGTAAACTTAATATGATATCAAGTTTAAATGGGAAGTTATTTACATGGTTATAAAATTTTAATATATAGTTTACTTATTTAATTCTATTTATTCTTTGTAATTATCAATATTTTATTTCCATATTAATTAGATTAATATTCTCTATAATTTATAGATATTAAGTTTTTTCATTAAATTTAGTAATTATATATCCATATATATCACCTATACCTATACATGTATATATGTTGTATGTTATATTAGTATAGTGATTAATTATTAATTTTTTATTTAATTTTGTGTATACCATATAAATTTATATTTTTCTTCTATATTATTTAAATGCATAACCTATAAAAAAAAAATTATAAGTCTTTCTAAATTTTACACGTATTTGTATTCTACCATCTTCTTAATATAAAATAAATAAATTCATAATTAAATATAAATTCATAATTAAATATAAATTCTAATTAATTATAATTAATCTAATAAATACCCTTAATTAAATAAATGTTTTCGAACACTACGTGAAAGATTCGAATATGTTCATAGACTATTTGAATTATTATTTGAAAATGGATACTCGAAAAGTTCAAAATTTATTTATTTAATATATATTTAACTATAATTCATTTATTTATATCTAGCCATTAGACTGATAATAGTAGACCGTTAAGATGAACGTGCAGGTAAACTTTGTTTTTTCATCCATAGTAATTAGTTTAATTTTTTTGATAGGCAAGTCAAGGAGGCCATAAATCTATAGAGTAGCTAGCACGATATTTTTTTAATTGATTTCGAGTAAATTGACAATAATATTTTATGTATAATAATTTTAATTAAATTAGAGCAATTTTATTTTATATTATATAGCAGCTACTTTAACATATCTTACAGTTACACTCTAACTATACTACAATAAATATATCTTCGAGATTAGAAATACTAGACTTATTTTTTTTAATGACTTTTTTTTTAAAAAAAAAATATTAAAATGATAATAAAGCTTTTATTTTTTCCCCCAAATTAAGTACAAGAACAAGAGTTAATGAATTATGTTGAATAAAAAAAAAATCTTGGACGAATTTATAAAAAAATTTATTGTAAAATTCTTAGAATGAATTTGCGACGAAAATATTTCGTCCCAAATATGTTATTGTCAACTTTTGGAACGAATATTTTGTTGTTGTAAATTTGACAACAAATTTAGAGATAAAATTGGCAACGAATAATATTTTCGTCCCCAAATTCGTCGCCAAATTTGCTCTATTCAATGCAATACTATATTGGCACAAATATTTTTTGTTATAAATTTGGTAACGAATTTGGTGACGAAATTGATGATGAATAATATTTTCGTCACAAATTCGTCGCCAAATTTGAACTATTCACCTTGTATACAATTTTGGTACGAATATTTTTTTTTTTTTGTAAATTTGGTAACGAATTTGGGGATAAAATTGACGCGAAATAATATTTATTGTATATAATTTTAGAACGAATATTTGCTTTATTGTAAATTTAGTAATAAATTTGGGGACGAAATCGGTGATGATTTTTTTTTCTGCCAAGTTTGTCCCTAATATGGATTGTGTCATGCACCTATGCCGCCTACTGTTTGGCGTGGCATGGTCCTTAAGACGAGCTCAGCCTAGCCATGATCGTTGTGTACGGGCCCGAGCTCGGGTTGGGCTGACAGAGTGGCATGAGCATGACGACTTAGTCAATTGCAAGGGGTAAAGTATAATTTCTGAAAATCATGAGGCCAGTAGCATAAAATGCAAGAAAAATTTATAAAGAAAAATCATTTCCATTAATTTCATGATCAACTGCCTAAAATGTACAAGAATTTTCAATTATGTCGGTGGGTCATACCCAAATCCAGCAAAATCCAAGCTGTCCCGCCTAAATAGAGGATCTTTTAATTAATTAAATAATTTGATTTAAACCACCTAATTAACAAAAAGAATTAATTTGGGAAAGACAAATGTCCTCTCTAACTCCTAATTAAGATGCCGTAACCCCGAAGTAATGCCATTAATGCCGCAAATTTACCAACATTAATCACAACGAGCCCTATAAAATCGATGTCATTATCTACCTCCCTCTGTTCCTCTCCTCTCTGTCCTCGCCGCCGCCATTGATCGCCTCCTCGTGAAACTGTGGGAGCAGCGGAGGCGCCGAAGTGCTGCTTGCCTTGGCCGATCTCTCTGTGATTTGTAGCGCCTGCTCTTTCGTCTTCACCTTGGAGCCATGGCGGAGGACCTTCGGCTTCCTGCTGACCTCCTGGACGACGGTTTTTTCCACGGCTTCATCGTCGACGACAACGACAAGGTGAGAAATTTTGCGGTGCGCATTAACCCTCCGTGGATTTGTGTGTGATTTGGCGACCCAAATACTGATCTTGGCATCTCGCCGTGGCGGTAGGTGCGGAACCTGCTCAATGAGGTGGAGCTCCGGCGGTGGATCCAGCACCATCATCGGCTCCCGAATCAAGCGAGGAACCCTAGTCCCTTTCTCGCCCATCATCTGCTCCAGGCGGCTCGGGTGCGTCTTTCTTTTTCTCGAATAAAATGTCATTTTCTCCGATTGGCTTTTTAATGCCGAACCCCTAATTGCTTCAGATCCGGCACCTGAAGCAGCAGCAGTTAATGCAGCAGCAGTTAATGCAGCAGCAATTCTGGTTGGAAAGACAAAGGAACGCAAAAGGAGTCGGCGGCGGCGGCCACTGCCCTAGTTTTTCTCCTTCCCGGCGTACTCCATTTCAAGTCCAGCATCAGCCCCTTCCCGCGTCCGGCATGACAACTGCCTTCCTTTCCATCTCCGGCGCCAGAAAAGAACCCACTGGCACCGGCGTCTTCCTCCCCCGAACGTCCAACAGCAAGCCCCAGCCGCAAAAGAAGTCAGGTAATCCTCATCCCCAACGCCAACCAACTAGCCGCCCTCCAGGTGTTCGACCATTCCTCCCTATGAGTTGCAGATTACACATTTGTTCGACAGTGCTTATTTTACTCAAACTGAACACAATTTCTCATTACTAGATTCATTTCTGGGAAGAAGAACAAACCCTGTGAGAACAAGTCCACAGCCTGGTGCTGCTGCTGCCGCCATTAGAACCCCCATGAGCTGCCTTCCCCAGGAGTGGACCTACTGACCAACTTCGCCAACTGTGTTCACGTTCAATTCCCAAATAAAGAAGAAGGAAACCAACAGGTCTTAGTCGTAGAGGTAGTCTGGTTGCTGGTTGCTGGTTGCTGGTTGCTGGTTGCTGGTTGCTGGTTGCTGGTTGCTGGTTGGGACAATAATTCAATATTTCTTAGGGTTTAGGTTTTGAAGTTTATTGACAATAAGGTCCTCAGTTACCTACTTTGGAGCCTCAAGGACAAGCAAAGTCTCTCTTAGTTATTGATTTTGTTTGCTCTGCGTGATGCATCAATTGGTATCTGAGTTTTAGGGTTTTAGGGTTTTAGGGCTTAAGATGAATGATGCAAGTGGTGTTTCTTTTTGCTATGTGAGTAGGGATAATAATAATGAGCCATTGAAGGGTGCCTTTTTTTTCTTTTTCTTTTGGTGAGTAGCAAAGTTCTTTTTCATTGAAATAAATGATGTGCTGGTGATGACTTAGTGCATTCCTAATCTTGTTGTCTTGTGTGAAGTATTGGCTTCTTTTTTTTTAGAATCTAGCAATTTAAAGCGTCGAGGAATTAATAATAAATTAATAATATGGAGCAATTTTTTTTAAAAAAAAAAGGGTGCATTTTGTTTTGGTTATTGCTAAAAATATTTCATATTGAAAATTATTAAGGTTATCTCACGTTTAGGTTGTGATGTGGCATAGATAATGGTACTATATATCAGGACTCGATCAACTCAGTCTTCAATCCGTCAGACTGAACTCAAGTTAGGTTCTACTTGATAGAGTCTGGGTGCTCAAAGGTCGCTAGTAGCCCGATGGGATGTGGTCGTTATGCAAGCCGCTAGTAGCTCCAAGAGATGCGACAATTATAGCAAATCCTTAGCAGTCCCAAGTGATGTGATCGTTATGCAAGTCACCAATAGTCCTAAGGAACGCAATAGTTACAGCAAGTTGCCAATCGTCTTAAGGGACTTGGCAATTATAGCAAACCGCCCGCGGCTCCAAGGGACTCATGCATTTGATGCAATAGGATTTGACCTAGCGTGCATCTGACCTATCAAAAGGGCTCGACTACACATATGTTCAAGAGTTAATTCATACTAGCTCTAACGGATCAAGTTATGTTAAAATCATAATATTTCAAATGCAGAGCAAGTCTAATTCCCCCCCTCTGTTTTTACTTGCATCCATAATATTCATCAAAAAATAAAAATAAAAAAATAGAACATCCATATTTGTTCTAAGTTATAACACTCATCACCTCATCAAAAAAGTGTGAGATCCACATGCCATATATATACCTATTATATTAACGCATTCATTCTCTCACAATTATTTTAACATTAACACTCATTATTATTTGTGGATTTCATTGCCCACTCATTCATCTTTATTTACATTTTATATTAAATAAATTAAATTTCAATTTATTTACCCAATTAAAATAATTATTATTTAAAATAAATAATAATAATAATTTTAGATATATTTTTTAAGTAATTTTTTCTTATTTTACGAGTGTCATTTATTTAAAATTAAAATATTATTATAAATTTGAAACTAAGGAGTACACAACAAAATCACACTTGCATAAAATTAGCCGTTAAAAACTAAAGGAAGGGGTATTATAACGCCCTTTCACATTGATTTTAACACTAAATGATTGTTATAACACCTCATTAATGCATCCAATGTGGATGCCCTTATAAAAACGTCCGCAATGCATCAGAGCATCTGCAACGCTAATTCGTTATAACATCTACCACCTCATCAAAAAGTATGGGGTCCACTGTCACATACTCATTATAACATCATATATCTTTCACTCACATCCTTTTTAACATTAACACTCATTATTTATGGACCCCACCATCCACTCATTCATCTCTTTTATTATTTTTTAAAATAATATTAATATTTTTATAATTTAAAAAAAAAATTAAAAAAAGAGAGAGGGTGTTTAAAGGTGTTGAAACCTTTGAACACCCTCTCTCCTCTCTCTTGTGAGTGGGCATTATAATGCTCACTCAGAATGGGGGGGTTAAATGAACATTATAATGCTCATTTAATACCCTATTGTGGATGCTCTGATCATTATAATACACACAATCTCATCAAAAAACATGGAATCCATTGTCATATCACCGTTATAACAACATATCTCTTTCACGCACATTTCTTTTAACATTAACACTCATTATTTATGAGTTCAATATTCCATTCAATCATCTTAAAAGTATATCATATTAAATAATATGTTTTAAAAATTTAAATTATTATTATTAATAATTTTACTTTAAAAAAATCTACTCTTTTTCAAATTTAAATTATAAATTTTATATTTTACATATCTCAATTTTAAATTTTAAAATTAATAACTTTTTAATAAATAAAATTAAAAACATTAAACATTGGGGTGGGCCAGCACTGGGGACCGAATCCTCTGGTCCGCAAAGGTTGGACCAGTCCCTAGTCCAGCCTTTGCATTGGTGGGGGGCAATGACCCCCCACAAGTGGGGGTCATTACCTTCAACTAATCCCCTTGTTCTGGTCCAGGAGCGAACCAGGACAAGGGGACCAGAGGATCCCATCCCCCAGCATTGGCCCACCCCACCTTT
>JBBMJZ010000002.1:11600811-11620448 GCA_037833815.1 Zingiber zerumbet
ATTTCTAAAAATCTATTTTTTTGTTAAAGAGATTTCATTGATTATTAATGTTATCATGGTTGCAAATTTGAATGCTAAGTTGTTGATTTAATTCTACAAGAGATGAATAATCTTTTTTCAGAAGTTAGAACGAAATTGCTTGGTTGCATATCATGTCTTCATCTAAGAAATTCTTTCTCAATTTGATGTTCACAAATTCATCCATCTTGCTGATTTTTATCCCGTAGACTTCTGTGGTACTGATTATTTATTTTTGGAACAACAACTTATGAGTTACTTTTATAATATGCGGAATGATCCTTACTTTTCTTCAATTGATGACTTGGGAATTCTTGCTCAGAAATTGGTTGAGATTGAAAAACGTTTGGTGTTCTACTTGGTTTATCATATGATAGAGTTGTCATTAGTTTTATCAGTTGCAACTGCTTCGGTTGAATGAGTTTTTTCTGTAATGAAGACTGTGAAAACTGATTTACTCAATAGAATGTGAAATGAATGGATGAATGACAGTCTAGTTGTATACATTGAAAAGGATATTTTTTTCTACAATTGAAAATGAGAAAGTATTACAACATTTTCAACAAATTCAGTCTTATAGAATCCATTTGTCTCATCTTGTACTAACTCATCGACCGTCGCAGACTTCTGTGCCAACTTGGAAATGAAGCTCACCTATGGAAGAAAGTAGACTAATCTTTCCTAAACTTCTAGTTTTTTTTCCTTGCAAGTTAGATCAAATGTTCTCAATGTTAATTTATCAAGTTATGGAGGTTCGGTCGAGTATTAAGTGGGACACGGGAAAGGCTATCGAGTTCTAGTCTCTTGGACTCTTAGTAAATTCTAACAATATCATTTCAACAACATATTGTAAGTATTAGTATTGTAGTCTATTATATGATTTAAATGAGAATCCTAAGTGTTCAACAAGATCAATTGGCTGTGATTAACTTAATAGGCTAATAGCTTTTGCATGGAGAGTGTTTCATGTTGTTAGTCATCAAGTGGGTTGCAAAATGAGATGTACAACTATTTCTTATTGCTTCTGTATTGGCAGAAATATTTGCTATTAAAGTGTTCTTTGTTCATCGTTGATTCCTCAAAATTCTGAACCTCTTTTTTTGCTATGTTCTACACTATCTGTCATGAGAATTTCATGCATATTATGATTTATGTGAGTGACGTTCATGTTTATTTGGCTGCAGTTTCTGCAGCAACGTATATTATGCAAGAGTTGGAGCCTGGGAGGGATCAACATAGTGGAAATGAATAGACTAGAGTCTAGAGCTTAACTCCTTTGTCCGTTAGATTTCAGACTTCATGTGTATAGTTTCTGTAGACTGTAGTATCGTATATTATACAAGAGTTGATGTAAAATTTTAATTATTAAATATTTTTATTTAGTCGTAAAAAAATATCTGTATAATTTAATCTCCCTAGAATTCTTTTTCTGATTCCGCCCTGATAGTTATCATTCATACCGCTTGAGGATATGTCGCTGCGATTGACTTATTGGCAAGGGGGTTCCGCCGGCGAGGGGGCCCGATGGATCCACCCTGAGTATTCTCTTCAAACGTAACCACATTGTTATTCACATTTTAAATAATTTGTATATTTCCTTAATTTTGCCAACCGTCTATGTCTAGTATGTATAATCTACCGGTACACGGTACCGCATTCTGTATCCCTAGTGACGTGCATTGACGGCGCCGTTAACTCTGCCTATACAGTACTATCGTAGGCGAAAGACGGGCAGACGACGAAGCTATGGGCTACCGTCCCAACGAGATCGCAGCACCTCCCTCTTAAAAACCCTACTATATTCCTGGAAATCTTTGGTTTCCAGTCACTTGCGAGATTTGTTTGGGGAAACTCCCTACCGTGAGTTCAATCGGGTTTTTGGGTCGATCTGAAATGGGGAGGTTTTGTGTTCGGATTTGAGGGGTTTGTTTTCGATTGGAGGCATCGAGCTGTCTGATCCAGGAGGGTGCGTGAAAAAGGGTGGATTTTGGAGCAATTGGTGGAGTTTCTGTCCCGCGATGGGTCTTAATGGTCATGGATTCAGGTAATGTCTGATTGTTCTCATAAACCTCTTCTTTTTGGCCCTCCTGTTGCAGATCAGTTTAAAGATTCCGTGTGTAGTTTCTTGTGACGAAATTTTGGATTCTTGGTATCCTTTCTGGAATGGTTCGCTGCATTGAGATTCCTATCCGCTTAATTTTGAGTGGCTCATCCTGATCCCTCTTCTTTCTTAGATATTCTGATTTGAAATATCTTTTTAATCGTTTTTTTCCTCTTGATCTCCTTTAGAAGCTTAGCATGTGTAGTAGTTTGTTCTAATTAGCTGTTGTTCTTAAGGTTCTTAAAATTCACGATCTCCTTTGTGTCGCTTCTAATATTGAAATCTGCGGCATTGGTAACTGGAAATTTGAAGTGATTGCAGGATTTTGAGCTTCAAACATCTCAATTAAGTTTGGGACGATTTGGCCATGTTTTTGTTTGATTCTTGGCAATTTAGGGAAAGGAGCTTTCATTGAGAAACAAACTACAAAAAAAATGCATCCAAAAGGAAGAATCTTGGCTGACCCTTCTTCTCATCTGGATCATTTCGATCTCCTTCCTGACTCCGTTGCCCTCCTAATCTTTAACAAGCTTGCAGATGTCCGATCACTTGGCCGCTGCTCAGCTGTTTGCAGGCGGTTCAATTCCCTTGTGTTTTTGGTCCATGATGTCTATATTAAGATCGACCGTGTGGTCACTGTTGATGGCGATTTTGATGATCCATTTCACCCATCCTTTCCCAGACATCGGAACTCCAACTTCCTAAAACTGATCTCCATTGCCCTCCTGAAATCCTCCCACAACCTTCATAGCACCAAAGGAAGTAACAAGCCTGTCTTTCTGCAGCTCTCGCATCACTCCGCCGCACAAGTTCTCAAGGATTTCACCCATGTCCGCAACCTCCAGATTGAACTCCCTTCGGGCAATGCTGGAACTGAAGAAGGGGTTCTTCTTAAATGGAGAGCTGAGTTTGGGAGTACTCCTCAGAAATGTGTGATCTTGGGAGGTACAAGTGTTGATCTAAAGCATGTATCTGAGCTTGAAGCGTCTTTAGAAGACAGCGGAAGCATTCCCGAATCATTCTACATTAATGGGGGGCTAAAGCTTCAAGTCGTATGGACAATCAGCTCCCTCATTGCTGCTTCCAGAAGGCATTATCTTCTCTGGCCAATTATTATGAACCATCCCACTTTGAAGAGCTTGGTCTTGACTGATGGGGACAGGCAAGGAACCCTGAGCATGGGTGAAAGGCAGCTGAAGGAATTCAGGGAGAATCCATTGATACTGTCGGCATCTTCAAATAGGACACAAGTTCCGGCATCAAACATGAAGATGAAATATGCTCCCTACTTGGAGCTCCCAGGCGGGATGGCATTGCAAGGCGCGACCCTAGTTACAATCAAGCCATCTTCTGATGGAAACACTGCTAGCAGCAATAGGGCTGAGACCGATGCCTTCATTTCTGGATCATTTGATAACCCATTCAAGGCTGCAGTCAAGGCATTGATGAAGCGAAGGACATACCTTTTGGAAATGAATGGCTTCTAGACGACAAAACTTGCCTGTTTTTTGCACACTGCAGTAGCATATGAATCCTTTGCACTCTACTTGAGGGTGCAGACTGTGTTGTGCTCTGTGGCTTTGTATATGTATGAGCTGTCCATGTAGAAGTCACATGCCATAAATCTGGGTAGATCTTGTATTCCTTTCAGTGCTAGTCTTATTTCCTGGAACTTGCATTGTGTTTTCTGAATTGAAGGGTGGAAATGAATGGGGTTCTATTATAATTTGTGGTCTTACTGGATAATGAACTAATGGCTCCTCCAGTTCTCAGTTTTATTGATTGAATGCCCTCAGTGTTCTTCCTGTATTACCAGCTTGTGAACTATTAATTTATGTAAGGAAGCTTTTTCTGCCAATTTTTATAAGTGTTTTTGGATTTTTATTGTCTAATAATTGCGGTGCAAATTGGAATACTATGATCATCTGAGCTGTTCCCGTTGAGTTGTTGAGTTTCAGCAATTTTTTTTATATTAAACAAATAAACATCACTGAATGCCTTTTTTTTAAAAAAAAAAAAATAGTTTCACATCATTTCAACCTAACAACAAAATCTCGCATAATGATTTTTTGAAAAATCCTAATTATATCATCATAAAACCCTAATTGCATTGTTATTCACTCAAATTGGTAGAATGCACAAAACCAGAGTATCAATTCAGGTTCTGAATGCTAATGTAACCAAAATGAAGCAACAAGAACCTATGTAGAGATATTAATTGGTAAGGATTTGTGTTTTGCTAAACTTTGTGAGATTGACGGGTTCTAACTCTTGGAGGTGCCACACATTGGGAGGAGCCTTCGTCTTCGATTGGCTCTGGTTCGGTTTTGTAGCTCCGAAGCCTCTTCCTTGTTATAGGAACCTGAGGTGCTTCACTTTGAGTTCCACCATGGGACTGAACTGCCTCAACTGCTTCGGCTTTCATGCGCGTTGATCTCTTTGTTCGCTTAGACCCAGATGAATGCGCCTGAATTTGTTCAGTTGCATCTGTAAGATCTAACTCACTCAGATCGGCTTGAGGCCATTCAGTACCACAACGAGGACAAGCCTTTGAACCCTGATGGATCATATGATACACAAGAAATTGAAAACAAAAAAACTGCTAATAAAAGGAAGACCTAATGCAGAGAAATACAAAGCAACAGACGAGAATTTTGAACCTTTTGCACAGAAAATTTCTTCTTTAAGCAGTAGTAATGAATCCGAACATTGCATGCTTCACTGGAACAGATGGAAGCCTACACAACAAAACCAAAGAATTAACAGGCGGAAAAAAAAAGAGTCAATTCAAGAAATTTATCATGGCACTCCAGTAGAAAAGCAAGTAACAAGAGTCACTTTCAATTTGATTGAAGCTGGCGCATATTCAAATTCAGGTCTAAGAAATTAGTGATTCTACATATTCTAGTTTAAATTTTATGGGTGTCAAAATAATACAATTCTCTTTTGGAAACTTCTGTGGTTCTGCATGCTAAGATTCATAAACTACTCAAACTGTCTTCAATGGTAGAATTTCTTTGAACATGTAGATTTTTCATATATAGCTAGAAATGCTATACAGATAGGAAAAGGTAAGCAAGGTATTAGTAGATCATTATTTATGAGAAAAGACTAGTAAATTAGTAAGATTTTTAAAACCTTCACACCAGCTTCATTGCAGACTTCACATGAAGGAATATCATTGCTACGAAACCAACTCCGAAGATCAAAGAATGATCTTATACCAAGGCCTATTTTACCATCAGGTATGTAGCATAACCACTGGTCCTTAATGAGATCGTTGAGAGTCTTCTCCTTCTGTGACATTGTGAAACTCTTGAATGCTGCAGGAACTCTTTGTTGATTGTCCTGTGAGCTCTGCCCATCCTGAAGCTGAAACCACTATATGATTTTGATCTAAACTTAATGACTAAAAGACACATTGTTCACCCACAAAGCAGTAGAACAGAGAACATCCTATCATAATACAAGAAAAATATATTAACTACAAAAGAAGCCAAAAAAAAAAAGCAGGCTGCCCTCCAAAACTTTACATGGCAAAATAAGCTATCCATTTATTTGAGACCAACAAGCAAGACTAGAAAGTTCCATATTCATCAACTTTAAACCTATATGTTCGCTATGTTTCATGCTCAATTTTAATTCTACTTAGTAAATTCTTCAGTTAAGTTTCTATCAATGGTTCAAACTTCAAGTTTATTCTTTTTAAACACTCAGTGACTAGTGCAAATACACTCTTTCACTTATGAATAACATCCACCAAGGAGATTTATTGAACTATTTAGATTTGAATATTTCTCATGTCTATTATTTATTTTCCTCAGGGGAGCCACCTCCCAGTAGTATAACCCTTGGTTAGTCTCATTTTAAAGTGCACCATGATATAACAACTTAACAAATGAAACTCATAATATTTGAAGGAACAAGATAATTTTCAAGACAATCATGAAGATCGGAAGTAGAAGATAAGACTAAGTCCAACAAGAAACAGGCACACGTAAGTCAAGAGACCATTTACAAATCACAAAATACATCTACATTAATGGAACAATGACAGTAGGAAATTCAAAGCAGTCTAGTATACAAGGAAGAGATAACTAAGAGAAGGATGATACAACGATCTTATTTTCAGAAAAGAGAAACTGGAACGGAAACCAATGAAAACCTGACTTTCCAAGCGAACATGGAGGGCATCAATGCTACTTATGCAGCCTTGGGATGCTGCACCCTGAACAATTGCTTCTATCTGCAATCAATATGAGGATGTTAAATTATTAAGTTATGATGTTTTATAAAAGTAGTAGTTCCAAATTTTCATTTAAATATGAACTTGTGATAAAAATATTAAAGGCAATCACGTCTTAAAATGCAAACAAGATATATATGCATTATACTGGAATTTACACAAAACTCAAGAGAAATTTCAAGTAACATTTTATTCCCCAAAACTAATAAAATCACACTTAGGAGAAAAAAGACTCACAAAAAATATACATAGAAACTTCATATGCAACATGGGTGAGATGAATAACTGAAAATCAATGAAACACAATTTACACAAAATGTTAGGTATATCTCAGCATTAAAAAAAACACCAGCTGATCAGGAATCAGACAAGAGTTTTCAAATCTATTCAAAATTTGAAGGACACAATGGTTATTATGCAATCATTTGCTACAGTGAATGAGTTGACTATCCAATTACAACAGAAAAGGCAATCTAGCGAGAGACATATCAGTTATCTGTTTCTGCAATAAGAAGTTCAGAATTTATATAGTAATACTATCCCAAAGTAAACCAAACAATGTGGAGATCCAAAACATACATTGTAATACATCCCCTGTTTTAATAAAAATCATAGTAAATCAGAAATGTTGTGGCTCAATAATCTCCAGAAAGTTTTTAAGTGGCAAAGAGCAATAAGGCATTTTGAAGCTGGCTGATTAATTAGAGCAATATTGACTTCCAAACCACTAATAAAACAATAATAATCCCCTGCATCTCACTAATGTTTTAAAATATTGTACCTAAGCCCAAGGGATTTGACAATTAATTAGATATGGTAATTTCACCTGCACAACAGTATGCTAAGCTAGATGACTATCCAATGACGGCTTTAAACATATGTAAACCCAAGCAACTACTAAGAATAATCTTATTCTGTCATCCTTTTAGACTTATGTTCACCTAAAAAATAAAACAAATAGATAAGAAATACACTATAAAGATATATCACAAAACAATTCGAGAGAAAACAATCACCTAGCATTTAGTATCAAGGAAAAGATTTGGAATAACTCAATTGCAAATGAGCCAAATGAAACCTACCACCCCTTTATAGAATGCAATCTGTGGAACAGAATACTTGGACCCAAGCTTCGATTGTTCATCAACAACATTGTTCACCACACTGTAATTAACCTTTCCATCATATTGGTTACAACATGCTCGCAGTTCAAATTGCACATAAGCAAGTGCTTTGTTGATCTTGAGAAGAGTTTCATTAAATACTTGACGGTGGGTAGCTGCAGATCATTACATTTTATTAGCTATACTGCACAAACATCTAAGTCATTGAGATACATTAACTCTAAGATAATGATTAACCACTCCCTTTGCTAAAGGGAGTCTACTCTTCCTTCAACTTCAGGTCCTCCTGAGCAACATAATAGACATATACAAATTTGTGGTAATAATTTTCTGAAACTTAGTGGAAGAAAAAACAGTACATACGGTAAATCAGAAACTGCAGACTCGATCTCAGAAAAATATTTCATTCCTAAACATCCAACGCTAACCTTGCTACCAAATCACAATAAGACTTCACATTTCACAGATGAAAAGAGGGGAAAAGGTTTTTTTTTTAGTAAAATATACCTGGATTTTTGCCGCTGATGCCGGTGAATAGCGAATAGAAGCTTTCTTCCGTCATGGGGCCTCGAGAGAGCAAAGTTTGGATAAGGGCGTGGTGTCTCCATCCAAGCGCCATTCTTCCAGAGTCGAAGCGAAAACCTCTAACCAAGGTGTGGTGTGCGCACGGAGGGTTTAAGTACCCCACACAAGGAATCAAATCGAAGGAGAGAAAAGGGTTAATCACCACAGATCGCGAAGAGAACGATGGAGAACAGTATCTCTAGCGCCATCAATACATCAAGTAAACCCTAATTTGTGAAAGGAAGCAGAGAGATTTTGCCCCCGTGTATAGGCGGGAAGACGAGACGAGACGACGCAAGCAAGAGATGCGACTGCGAAGAAGGGACTTTGTATCGGCTTTAAGTTTATGACGGGGCTGATACCGTGTAACGGGAAAAGACCGTTACGATTAAGCTACAATGGACGGTTCAGGAGTTAGATGAGAACGACTTTGACGATTAATCTTGCTCATAGGGGTTGGAGAGGATCCCGGCATCATGATCTGCACTCTATTTCCCACGGCACCAAGTTGAAGATAAATCCCGATTCTCATCTCGCTCTTCGCTCCGCGGTCACCGACGATTAGGTTCGATACTGTCAATCCAGCGACGCTGCTTGTTCAAATCGACGCGAGCAGAACCCAGAGCCTAGATCTCGTTTGTATCCTGTGGAATGGTGGCGTTTCCCGTCGCAGATCTGTAGCAAATTGTGTGGTTTAGGTTTGGAAATCAGGAAATGGACAACTTCAGCGCGCAGGATCTTTCCACCATCGGAGGTATCGCCACGGTCTCACTGTTGCATTCCTTCATTCCTACCCACTGGCTTCCCTTTTCCGTCGTCGGCCGCGCCCAGAAATGGTCCCTCCCGCGCACTCTCCTCGTCAGTGAGTTGCAGTGACCCCTAATTATACCTGCTTTTTTTGGATCTGGTTTCTCAGATCATGCCCTAGTTCCTTCGTTTACTGATACTTATTTTGGTTAAACTTTCCATTTTTATCTCCTCCTCCTTGTTATCTTATTCCTAATATTTAATGTTCTAAATGGAATATCGTAGATCTCGGAGCGAATTGGTGACACGTAGTTTTAGGCCTGACGTAATAGTCGTAACTTCAAGGTCTTCATCCACTAATTAGTCATTACAACTATCTTGCAAAATAGAATCAGATTTATTATGGAAAAAATGCAACAGAAGGAACTGCATTTGTCTATATTATTTTCTCGTGATTTGGTTACCAAGTTTGATGCAGTTGGACTATTATGATATTCGTTCATAGCAATCTTAGTTTTTAACTTGCCACTTGGGGTTAATTTTTCTGCAATGTAGAAATCCAAGTGATGTCAATTGTCAAGTGTCTTTCATATGACAAAGTTGGCCCATATAATTGTCAAGCTTTGCCTTATTCTAATATCATGAAGTATTATTGGAATTATTTATATAGAGTGCATATGAATAATGGAATATAGTTGTTAAGGTATTGTGTCTTCATGTAAAGAGTAGTGCTTTTATAAGATAGATGACAATGATGGGAAAGGATTTCTCTACACAAACTCAAAAAGACTTTCTCAGGTTTTATTGTGTCAAAAAGCTTTTCTAATTTCAAATGCATGTCGACATTAAAGTTGTCTATCTGGATCGAGTTCCTTTTAAGGATTTTAAGAGAACTAGATTGGATTGAGGAAATATGTCTTGTCTGATTACAAAAGTTTTGAAGGTTGCTGCTAGTTCAGTGTAAATTGTAAAACATCAAGAATAGAAAATGAATAAGAGAACATAACAAAGCTGAAATGGAACACTATCTGCAAGATGCATACTTTACTTTCTGCCTTGACTTGCAACTTGCTAGCCTAAAGGCATGTTATCTTTTCTGACAGGGAACAAATGATCGAAAGCCTACCAATTTATATGTTGTTAGAAATTGGAATATAAAGGTGTATATATAAATTAGAGTGAAAAGCAAGATTAAGTTTTATGGGATTGTAGTATCTGGGTGTTCCATTAGAGCTAGTCTGCTCAGAGGATGTTAATGACTCATAGCAACTATAATACCTCACTGGTCAATTTTTGGTGTTTTTGAAAAATTCTTCTGCTTTGGTTGCACTATGTGGCCCTAAAGAAAACCTAAGCTCAATCCTGACACCAGTTAATGAGAGATTGAAGTCCATACATGAAAAACAGGACCCAAGAAGCAAATGCTCTGATGGTTCTGCCGTATTGCAACATTCGGTGCATGCATCATTCTAAATGATGTTGAGCTTGTGAAGGTGCTTCTTGGTATGCAAGTTCCCTTTGGCTATGGTTCAGGCTAAAGCTTTGACTTTGTCAGGGAACCTTTGCTGTTCATATACATTCTTCTCAGGCTGATCTTACTCGCCTAAGCAGAGCATAGGCTCAGTGGGTGGACTATACACCATTGTTATTAAGTAACATGATCAAGGAACCATGATTGCAGATAAATAATTCCTGAACTAATGATAAAAAAATTGAATTCTTATTTGAGAAATGAAGTGGTCATTCCAGTTCCATCCCTTGTGATGCTAATTGCCTTTCCTGTTCCTGACTGGTTATTGTTTAACAATCTTTTTGGGTAAGTATAGACATCTTATGCTGATTCTATTGTTGGTATCACTAGGGTGGCATTTTTTTTTTCTTTATTTACAATTACCTTCTTCTGCATGCGAGGTAGAATTAAGGTTTCCCTTTCTCCACTGAACAGCTGTATTTGGAGCTGTTCTGCATGTGATTTCCACGTCACTGCTGGGGATTACTGCCATCACCATGGCTAACACCATTGCTGGCGAAGAGACTGTTCACAAGCTTGCTTCATTGCTGCTGATAGTTCTCGGAGGAAGCTATATTCTTCTTTTTTTGTTGGGCAAGGGAGGTCATACTCACTCTCACAACCATCCCATGGAGAAGATGGCGGTGGCTGGGCTTATTCTTGTACCTGCATTATCTCCTTGTGCCACAACTCTTCCAGTTTTCCTCGCTGTCGGCAACTCATCATCTATGATGGTTCTAGCTATCATTGTGCTCCTGTTTAGGTAAGCCATTGCACTTTGTCCAGAAAGAAAACAGAATATATAAATAAGATTATTATTATTATTTTTTTTTTAAAAAAAAGAGAGACAGGATTAGTGTGTTAGACATATTATGGTTGTCAGGTTAGATGAGGCCCTTGGTTTATTGTCAGCTGAATCTGGTTTCTTCCATTTTTGTTCTTCCGTGAGATCCTTCGATGTCACTTACCGTATCCTTTTATGGACTGCAGCACCATTACTGTCATGACATCACTGGTGGCCCTCTCATTTTATGGCGCCAGCCAGCTCAAGTTTCACTGGGTGGAGCGAAACGACAAGCTCCTAGTTGGCTCTGTGCTTGTTCTGGTCGGAATACTTACACTCATCTTCCACGATCATGACCACAATACACATTCTGAAGGTGACCACATTCATAACAGGAAGCTCATCGTGCTGTGAGCCTTTGTCCTGTGAAATTTCATGACATTGGCTATTTTGCCACTTTGACGTCGATAAGGAACATTGTTCTTTTACTAGAAAATTTTACATCATTCTTTGACTATTACCTTTCTTCAACCTCAGAATGATGTATATTTAGGTGCCTAAAGGACAGGCCATTGTGATGAGTTGTTACTAAGAGTTGTAACATGATGTATATCTTGTCTCTAATTTGCTTCTAAGATGGAAGGTTGAGATGGACGATGACAGTGCGGAATTAGGTGGCTGTTGGGCACAGGCAACAAGCATTCAACTTGGGGTACACAAGGAAAAGCATGAGAGGGCACGTTAGTTCTTAGAACTGATGCTTAAGTCACACACGAGTGAATTAATAAAAGAATTTAAAATTTTTAGAGAGGATCGTGTTAAGGCACATGTTGGAAATAGTGACAAGCGAAAGAGACGATTCTCTTGATAGGAGGCCGTGTGCTGAGTTCATAGAGTGAGGTGATATAGAAGACCTCTACCAAATACGATTTATGAGGGTAAGGGTATTGCATTGAAATATGGTGGTAAAAGGTGAATACACTCGCCTCCAGTATGTCCGTCAATCTGTCCCAGGGTTAACACGAAGAAAGTAAATCACGGGCGGCTACTAGCCGGGCTACTAGCATTTTGAATAGGGACTAGCACATAAGGGAGACATTTTATCTCGCCTTTACCGAGATTTGAACCTCAGATCTCATGGTGGCAACACCCCATGCGCTAGCCACTAGACCGTCCTGAGAGGACGTGTTACATCGAAACATTTGCAAAAGGTGGAACCGCCACCCTAGCGGCCCCCTGGGCCCGACTCCACAGGATTCCAAAGGGAGTAAATCACAGTTAATGCTGGGCAGGAAAGGTGACTGGGGGTCGAAGGAATTTTTGGCGCAGCAGACCAGAGTTTTATCTCCGTGTGCAACTGGCGACCTTCGACCTCACGACCTCATTTGTAAGCTGTAGGTACCTTACCAGCTGATCCAGCCCGTGGGGGCATATATATATATATATATATTTGATTACAGTGAAGTATATAATTAAGGTTCAAATAATGTTTAAATAATAGATAATAGGAGATTATATATAGGGAATGCAATTATTGATTGATGTGGTGGTCACACTTTGCAACACTAAATATAAGTAAATATTAATTAAATTTTTCATCCCGAGGCAACGGTGCAGCCATAAAATATTTACGTAGTTTTTCAAATATAATGGACGGTTGATCTAAGAACACTGAGCTAATGAGCTACTCATTTTTCTTGATTTACACTAGCAATTAGTAGGAAACTTTTATGGAGTCAGGCCACAGTTACCTAGGATTAGTCAGCGTAAGCTAGATACCTAGTGCCAGCTAAAAAAAATATATAACTAAATGAAGCTCCCTAGGCTACGGTGTAACAATAAAGTGCTTCCGTAGTTAATTAGACATACAGAAGTGATGAGTCATTTGCACTATGGATTTCTCTTGCTAGCCGGTTATAACGTTAGGTTATCGGTCAAAATATATCTTTACTTTTAAATTTATTGTGAACATTAATGAAAAACTTTCATGAAATCAAAACATTTATCTTCCATATAGATAGAATATATAAAAAAAATATAAGTAAAAAAGTATATATAAAAAGGGTGCTCTTATTTTTGGAATCAAATGACGCCCCACTTTACCCCTCACTTACCTTTTTATATTTTACTTTTTAAAATTGTCCTCTATAATAACTATGATTCATAACTATTATAATATAATATTGACATGTGTCAAATAGAAATAGAGTGTCCATATTATAAGAGTTATGAATTATAATTACTATACTATAATATTATTTAATATTTGAATAGAATATGAAATCATCACCTTAACGATTTTTTAGGATAATCTCATACTCTCTAAAAGAGATAAATTATAAGGGACATTTGTCCTAATATAATGACCTTTTGTGTTAGTAGGTCAAATACTTTTAAGATATTTTACCTCCATTAAAAATTAATCATAAAATCTATTGAATCAATTATCCATATATATATATATATTATATTAATATTGATTTAGTCAGAATGTTATTATAATATAATATTGAATAGAGATGGAATATTAATATTTTAGTAATTATAAATTATAAATGCTACAATATTATTTATTGATATTTATCAGAATTATGAAAAGGTGGGGTGGCATACTATTTTATAAAAATAACATAATAAAAAGGAACGTCAAGCATTCTGATAAAAAGGATGTCGTTTTTTTCCCAATAAAAAATAATATCAAACTAAGTTATAATTAAAGTAAAATTTTTGGATAAAGATTTAAAAAAATAAAAATCGAAAATTTTTAGAGTAATTGTTCGGTGGGTAGCAGGGGTAGGAGGAAAGGGAACAGATGTCGAGAAACTAATAGCGTCGATGAGTTTTAGTTGACTTTGGTTTTGTTAGGGTTGACTTTGATTGCAAATCTATATACGCAAATGAGATCGTGGATTTTGTCCGGTCTGTCGCAAAAGCCGTAGTAGACAGGACCAAAATTAATCATCGAGAGCTTTTTTCTTCCTATTATTTTAAAATATTTTACTATTAACGTTAAATAATTAAATAACACATGACACTCAACTATTAGTCATTATATGTTATATCCAATGGTGATAAAAAGATAATTTACTCACCCAATACCTCCGTCAGTTCATTTCCAGACCAATAAAAAAATATATAAATAATTATTAATTTTGGACAATTGAATAGCAGATAAGAGAACTTAACTACTCATTTGGATTTGATCTCATATCTCACGGTAATAACACCATCAAATTAGCCCTCTGTTCATCTCAACGGAACATTATATATTGCATCAAGAAAAAAGGAATGGTGACATTTTCACTATGCGTGTAGATTCATCTCTTCTCTTCAAGAGAATATCCGCTGGTGGAATTTGAAGGGCTCTTCGATCTCATTAGTGATTGCTCTTCCGACAAAAAAAAAATCCGGCAGATCACTATAAGCATTTACAATTTTACAAATTTTTTTTTCATGCGATAGATTGCTAAACTACTTACACCCCTCAAGACAACTCTGCTTGCTGTATCATCCCCAAACATTGAACATGATGAAACTGCTTCTTCAGTTGAATGCACTGCAAGAAAAATTCAAGAACATGCCTCTTGATTGTAGCAGTAAGGTCACATGGCAGGTCCAATTTCACTCTGATCTTGGAAAAATTCTGGAGGTATGGAAGCAGGGCAATGTTTCTTGGCAACAGACATGCACTGCCAAAAGATCAATGGACAAATTACAAGTGTTGGCAAAGACGGTAACTTCAAGTGAGCACAAAGTGCAGGTTTTATACCTCGGGCTGGCTGTACTTATCTCTGATCGCCAGTAGCTTGCTGCCGGCACTCGCACAGAGGAGGCCATGTAATGCCTTGACACAGTTGCAAAGATCAGATGGTTTGTACAGCGTGCAGCGACTTAACGTCGCATTCTGCAGCATAATTCACAAAAGGATAAGCTTTAAGCTCGAGAAATGGTGATAGAAAGAGGTGCACGCGCATACCCAAGGTCTCTTCGTCGGTCGCCAAATGAAATTTGCCAAAAAGATAGCCGAAGCTGCTATTACTGATGGGGCATAACGAAGCAGCTTGTATTCGAGAAGGGACAGCTCTGTGACATAATTGGCTAGAAACTCTATTTGCATTGCAGGAACCTGAAGAAAAGAGTAACTATAAGGGAAAGTTTTAGTAACGATAAGGAAAAGAAATCACCTCAAAAGATGCTTGAGCGGCACGGATGAATCTCCTGTTGATTGCGAGATCATACATAATAAGAACAAGACAGGAATGATGGAACCGATACAGCAAAATAGTTACAATCTACCTCAAGAAACACTTGGCAGTTGGAGCAGACATTTCAAACTTCAAGCACTTCGAAACTTCAGCTTCCATTTGCAAAACCTGCACGAGAACGACAATGAAATAGACAAGCACAAAGTACAAAGTTAAGCCAATGAGAAGATACTTGCCTCGTCTTTGAAGTATGTATTGTCTGTTAGGTAGCAAAATTCTTCGACTTGTGGGGCACAAATCTCCTCATATTTTCTGAAGAATCTAGCAAGAGATGCATTTGTTATCAACCAAGCAAAGGAAACAATGAATAAATAAGATGAACAAGGGAAATCCATTCAACATGCCATCGTGGATAGGTAGGTTCTTACGAAGCAATAAGCATACAAGCAACACCAAGAAGTTGTAGACGTTGGCGATTGATATCATTTATCGAAAGATATCGATCGATGTAATTGACAGTCAAATACAGTGTGTCAGGTTCAAATTGATACTCTCCTGCAACCTGCATTTAAGAGTAGGAAAACATAAGATAATTTATGATTACATGGCATTTGAAACGAGTTTCTTGCTGAACATATACCTCTACTAGCCAATTTACAAGAATTGAACGCATGTTCACTTTAATGTCCGTCTGGACCACTTCCATGAAATCCATGGAAGGCCTTTTCTTAGTCTGTCAAAAAGATAAAATAAATTGAAGTAAACAGCAAGCAAGAATGTTTAAGCTCACATATATCAAGGCAATGACCTGAAGAGAACAACTAACATCTTAATATAACTCCAACCTCTACAAATCAAATCAGCAAAAACTACAAAATTTCTTAAAAGATGATTTCACGTCAAGGGAACATATTAGAGAACTCTACTTGTATCTTCCATGTGATTACAGACAATAAAAAAAGTTATCTTAAGATAATTTTTTTTTCATTTACTATAAAACGATGAGTCTAAATTAAAATCAACTCATTAATAATCAAACTAACTGTTCAGTCACAAACCCCACTTCCAAGGGAAATAATCAAAGAAATAGTTTCTTCCTAAGAACACTTACATTTTAATTCAACTAGAATTGCCAAAGTCTGAGCAGATCTTTCTTGAACATGTTGAGAGGATGGAGAACAATAAGAAAGGTACTAATGATTGTTACCTCAGCTATGCGTAAATGTCCGTAAATATCACAAGCAAGTGTTGTGCAAATCTGTGGATTGTTACTATTTCTATCAGCATCAATGAAACCTTCGACTTCTGTAGGTGTGGAAATATTGATATTGCATTTGGACCCTATTAAGTCAAGCAAAAAGGTAGAAACAGAGAAAAGCTAACCTGTTACAGCTAATTGATTGAGCAAACAGAAAAAGCCCATTAAAGAATCGAGCAGAATTAAATTTTCAGATTGTTCAGATTTACCTTTTTTCTCTATCACACCTTCAGAAATGAGCAGGTTTTCTTTGGATCTTCTCTCCAATGAAGCAATAGCTTGAGAATCTCCATTGTCTACGTACTCAACAGGACTTTTCATGGAGTTACAACTTGAGATTGTTTCATTCAAGGAGACAGAATCACTTGAAACATTTTCCTCATCGTTCACTAGGATTGAGCTTTGATTGTTGGCCACAACAGTATCTGTTCTGACAATCACTGGTGCAAATGAAGAAATTTCTTTTGATCCACTATCGCGATTACTAGTTGTAGGCCTCTTCTTTATATTAGGCTTCTGGATGGTAGAAGAACAAAAAACATATTAATTGAATGTCAAACAAATGTAGAAAAGAAGTGGAATAAATTCGACTTTTATACAAATTGAAAGAAAAAATGATTGATAATTGGAGCAACTTAAAACAAGGATCAGTGTAGATCCCACCAAAGATGCAACTGCAAGCACCAAAGCAAAAAAATAAAGCAATCTTTTGCAAAATCAACTATACCAAACAAGAATTAGTCTATGAATTCGATGGACTCCTTGCTAAATGCAATAATCAGTGGCATAACATTAATCTAGAGATAACATAGCATGACATACATGAGTCAAATAGTTCAGTAAAACAAGTAAATAATCTATTGGAAGCACTGAAGCACATGAGATTGTTTGTTTTCATTCTGAGTATAAAGTCAAAAAGAAAAGACAGGATAATCAACAGGTAGTTTTTTTCTAATATCACAAGATCATAAAAATAGAAGTTCAAATAAAATGACTGAATGAGACTGATATTAATTTGATAAAACCTTTGAGAATTTATTTATTTTGGCACTGTAAAAGCCAACAAAAGATTACTGAAATGAGACGAAGTTCAAATTAAGCAGAAACCATATCAAAGAAGTGGATCATGAAAAACGAAATAATAATAAAACAAAACTTTGATAAAAAAAGATGGGAAAGAAACCAACGCTAAAGAGAAAACACTCAAGGTACACTCACATTTCCGCCTTTAGCTGCAACCATCTTGTTGGTGATATTCCCAAGTGCGATCCCCTTCTTGAATTGCCCTGCCACGGCTTCCGGAAGCTTAGAAGGATTCTCCGACGCCTCTGGCCTCTTCACCAAGGCCGACGATGAGAAGGACGACCGGATATTCATCCCCAACTGAATCCCCCTAACAGAGCACCCCGATCCAGAATTCGCCCGCTCCTGCTGCGAGACGAAGCAAGAAGGGAGAAGGAGAGATCGCTCTGCTTCAGAAGCTTGAATCCTTGAAGAAGTCTATCGATATCTTGGAGCAATGCGAGTCCGTCGCCTTCGAAATCGGAAGAAGTTGAGAGAAGGCCGTCTTTTATTAACAACTCCCCTTCTTCTTCTTCTTTTTTTTTTTCTCTAAATTAATTAATTAATTTGTTTGGAGGGAATATGTTCGTTTGAAAAAGAAGATCTGGACCGTCCATCTCGAGATCATGATGGAGTTACAACTATGTCATGATCCGACACGTGGATTCCGAATACTCCTCTCAGAGTGGGGTCCTCCGTGTATCCATCAATCACAAGAGCGGTGGATGCTAGGTAAGTTAATTTCGGTTAAAAGTTTGTAGAAAATATTTTTATTTTTATTTTAAAAAAATAAATTGATCAATATAATTTATTTATTTTTAAAGACATTTTTTAATAAAACAAATTCAGCTAAAATTATTATTATTTTACTTATCCACAATTTTTCAAGAAGGTGCATAATTGGGTCATTCCGAGTGAATTAGTCGCGTTGTCCGCTCGGGTTGGTCTAGGTGACACAGCTAACTTAAATAGAATACCATGTACAATCACTTTCACACTAGGCACACCTGATAAATTCACAAGCTTTCAGTAGGTAATTGTGAAAACCAACCTATATCAGTATCGAAACAAACGGCCAGAGTTGAGCTTTCAATCTTCAGTAACCTAGAAAAGAGCTTCAGTTTGGACAAGAATCGAAGATGGAAGTAACATTATTAAACATCCTAGAATTCCTCTCCCAAGTATGATAATCAAGCCGATCGAGTCATTGAGAATTCAGTTAAACCACAGATGCAAACTAGTTTCGACTTGTGTTTTGTACAAGGAGCATAAGTTGACATCCACGACTAGCTGAAAAGGAATAACCACAGACGCACGACAAAGGCATGAATGTCTAGGGACATAGCGGTGATGATCGATTAACTTTGTTGGTTTCGGAAGGTTTTCAACTTCTTGCTGAACCTCTCCGTAACGATTGATCGACAATTGTGTGATGGTTTTCTATAGTTCCACTCGAGAATTTTGAGTGTTATCTAGTGTGTATAGACCTACACATTCTTACAATCGAGTGGTTATTTGTGGAACGAGGGTGCTTAGATGTGGCTAAGATTCCTGGTAGAGTTGGAGAATGATCGACTTAGGCTGCACAATAGGTTAATCCATTGGCATTATTGCATATGCATCGTGATCGTCTGTTTAACGAATTTAGCTTGCTTATAGCCATTTCGAAGATTTTTCATTACGATTTATCCTTCTTTGTAGGGTTGCAAATAAGCCGAGCTAAGTCGAGCTTTGGGATGTTCGAGCTTATTTGATAAGATAACCGAGACGAGATTAAAATGAACCAAACTTTTGAAATGATTATTCAAACTTATCTTGGTTTATTTTTTTATGAACTTGAGCTTATTTGGAACTTGATTCGTTTAGATGTTATCGAACTCTCAATTCAAGTTTTGCTTGAGTTTGGTTTGAGCTTGACTTGAACTTGGTTCGTTTAGATGTTATCGAACTCTTAATTCAAACTTATTTGATTATTTGATCGATTATTAAGCTTGATAATTTAAATTTATTTATTTACT
>JBBMJZ010000002.1:11669017-11680800 GCA_037833815.1 Zingiber zerumbet
AATTAGAACTCCATATAATGCATGCTAGTTGAATGAATTTGCTCTTGATCACATTGTGACAATTTGTACATGAAAACTACATTTAGATTTCCAATTAGTTTGATAAAGGTGCATGGTGCCCCCAGGCTAGGGTACAACGACAAAGCACCTATGCAGAGCTAGTCAGCTATTTCCAAGATGAAAAATGATTTGCTCAATGAAAAAATCTCAATAAAAATCTCAATGATAGACACGTAAAGTGATGAGGTCCACAAAAAGTGAAATGATGGGTCATAAATATATGTGTCTATCTTTGAGCTTTTCATTGAGATTTTTTCATTAAGCATATCACAACTCTTCCAAGATTAATCGGGCTGAAAGACTGATACTTTGCACACGGTGACAAAGTCAGTCAAAAGTTTTTTCAATAGGAATGTCATAAACCTATGAAGAAAGTGTTGAAATTGTTGAACACATATGTGGCAAAAAGTGATTCACTCATCCTAAAAGCACCTCATCACTAATCCAGTAAATTATGATAATCGAACCACCTCTCTAAGTGAGAAAGATTTTATTCTTCGAAAATTCAATTCTTGTTCATATATGATAATTTATCATCAAAGTATCTAACTGGACTATGCCCTTAGGAAGTAATGGTTGAAAGTTCAATTCAATTAATTTAAAATTTTATTTATTTTATAAAAAAATCTTAATCATTTTAATTTATTCCGGAATTTATTAGATTAGGTTTTAATTTTTTAATTTAAATTTTGATTAAATTTATTAAATGATATGACATAATAAAGTGATTATTGTACCTGAAATAATTTTTGTAAAAAAATTAAAATTCGTCCACTCTAATTCTGTCTATGAGCAATAGATTACAATATAAATGTACTATATAAAAAGTTTAATTAATTAAGAAATTAATTTAATTAATTAATTTTTATCAGTTTGATGGAAAAATTTAGTCAATCTGGTTTAACTAAAAAATTTAATTTAATTAATTTTGATTTAATCAATTTAATTTTTAACCAATTATTCATTTTTAGACTCTCTATCTCTCTTTTTTTTCGAAATAATTTGTTTACTCCTATTTATTCGGTGAAAAAAATTCCTAGAAAAAGGAAAGACTAGTGAAAAGAAGAAGAAAAAAAAAATCAACAAGTTTGTGTCTTATTTAGCATAAGCAACCTTGCAGCCACAAGCGAGTCCACTTTGCGACCTCATGGCCTCTATAAGGTTGCGAGCGAACGAACTAGACGTAGTTGTGAGGTCACTCACAATTGCCGCAATCAACCTCACAATGAAACAAAAAGATAATTTCCCGTAACAAAATGAAGAGAGATAAATCATGTACCGAATGATATCCTAACCTCACATAGATTCAAACAAGGCCATGAGGCTGATACGAGGAAGGAAAGAAAAGTTTGTTCCTTGATTTCGGAGGGACACAAAAATGCCAAAATAATGATCTATGGATAGTAAATTAAGAAAAAGATTTTGATTTCTATGCAAAAATAATTTTAAAATCTTAGAATAAGATATGCTAAACTTATTTTTTTTATAAATAGAAAATTCATAACTTTACACTAATTGACATTTTAGAATTTTTTTGTAATTAAATTTTAAAATGCTATTTCTAAAAGAATTTATTTAGAATAAAACAATTATTACTACACTAAATATGATTACATCTTGCAAAAGTCCATTGGGATTCTCCCAATTACTAAAGATAAATAGTTTCCATCACCCTCAGCATATATATTTTATTGTTAAAATATTATTTGTTCATTAATAAATGAGTATATTTTAATGGTTAAAAATGTATTTTTGTATTAAAATAAGAGGCATTTAAAAATATTTTTTTAAGTTAATGTATTAATCAATTGACTATTAACATCTCTTTAGATCATCTACCATTTTGTGATTAGTAAAATGACATTGCAAAGGAATCTCCTATTGTCTTTGGAGAAACAAATAAATTCTTTAATTATATGATATTATATAATCTAACTCAAAACTTCAAATTATATATATATTGAAAGGGAGCTTGGCGTAACTTTAAAATTTTTACTTTATGACCAAAATGTCACGGGTTTGAATCCTGGAAACAATCTTTTAAGAAAAGCAGGATAAGACTGCATACAATAGATCATTCTCCATGATCTCGCATGGCATGAACTTCGTGCATCGAACTGTTTTTTTTTTAATCAAAAACGTATTTTTTCTTCAAAATATTGAAAATGTGTGTCTCCTATTCTATATTTGTATTTCTCTCTCATTCTATTGTGTAACTTATAGAATTTTCATATATTTGAATTAGTAAGTCAAATTCCTATTTTGATAAAATTTATGAAAATATTTCACTTTGCCTTTTCAACTATACTAAATTTTTATTTCACCCTCCTAACTTTGATAAATTATATCTAGAAATATTTATCATCTACCACATTAAAATTGCTAAAGTGGTAAATGCTTAGACACCATACTCATCCTGAATTTAAAGGCTGTGAATATCCAAGAAGATTGTGACAAAAGGTGATTCGCTCACTCCCAGCGCCTTCGCCAACTCGTCCCTAGGCCAACACAGAGGAGGTAAATCACGGAGGCTACTAGCCCAGATAATGACTAGTGCATAGGATGAATATCCGAGAAGATCTGAAGATGATAATAATAAAAGAAGTCACTTAAAGGTTACTAAATTTACCTCGCTCTTGCTTAGGGCTATCCTGGGCTTAGCCCATTCCAAATTTTTTTATTACCTATATAAATTTTAAACTTAGTCCACTAAAATCCACTCATTCCACACCTAAAGCCCAGTCCACTTCATTAAGTTCAAGCACCTCCCAACTCTAATTTCTGGATCGTCCCTGCCTTTTGCATCATCTACAATTTGATGCCATTGCACTATTCAGTGTTTCCACAAATACATGAGAACTTTAGGTTTATGGTGTTATCTAAAGGTCAACAGAATAAGACATTGTTCAATTCTACTGAATATGTCATTTCTCAAAGTTGTGCAAGATCTATATTCCATAGTATAAATTATAATTGTGAAACTTTTTGTGTTATCATAGGAAATATAGTGTGCTTTGTTTATAAGATATTATCAAAAAAAAAAAACTTCACAGGTCACGTGTGCAGGTGATGGTCATTGTCTCGTACATTTTATAGCAAATAGAGTATGTATTGGTATATGAATAATTGTTACACTTTGGTTTGGATTCTAGGCCTCATGTGCACTAATGAAACCCAATTCGAACTACGTCCAGGATGATGTGAGTAATGTGATTATCATGTCAAATTTGGCACTGTGACAAGAATCTAACCTCTTTTGAAGTGGAACTGCGAAGCTTTTCTGGCATAATCAAATTGCATCTCTGCAAAATAGAAAATCAGGGTTGAGGTGAGAAACCAGTTTTGCTTTGAAAGAAAGGCAATGCACTGAGAGGAGCATCTTGCATTTGCTTTTGACTAACCATTTGTATTCTTGTGCAGTTATTGTTCAATCGCTCTTCGCTTCATGCTTCACAAGTTTGGGCAGAATCACTCTTCAAAAGTTATGCCTTGAAGGAATCCAGCACTATAATTTGGGTAACAGGGAAACCTTCGATGATACTAACCAGCTCTGATTGGAAGCAAGTCTACGAATCTGTCAAGTAGCCCAAACTGACAGATATACTCAAGAAGATGAGTAACAGTAATCGTAGATGGGGTGGTACCATCTAAAATGGCACAATTCAGCAGCTTGATTGCTTCCTTGACTTCACCTCTTCTGCAAAACCCTTGCAACAAAACAGAATAAACACCAAAGTTTGCCTCAAATCCCCTTTCTCTCATCCTATTGATTATATCTTTTGCTTCTTGCAGCAGCATCTTTTTACAGTAAAAATGAAGTATGCATGAATAAGTTATCGCATCGGGTTCGATCCCTTTATCTTCCATATGATCCAGCAAATTTTCAGCTTCCTGGAACCTCCCTACCTGACACATTCCGTTAATAAGAGTAGTGTACGTGACCAGATCCGGTTGTACTAATTTATCAACCATCTCTTCTTTCAGATGCACAGCCTGCTCTACACATCCCATATTAATCAAACCAGACATCATTGTATTGTAAGTGATGAGGTTTGGCTTTAGACCCTGCTTCGGCATGTCAAGTAAGAATCTATAAGCATCCTCGATCCGTCCAACTTTACAAAATCCATCGATCAAGGTATTATAGGTAATTGCATCAGGACTGCATCCTCTCTGAATGATCTCAGCGAATAGTCTACTAGCTTCATCCACGTAACCTACTCTACAAAACCCAGATATCAGAGTATTATACCCAACAACATGATTTCCATACTCTCGATCTTGTAATGCGCGGAAAAACTGCAGTGCTTTTTCAAGTTTCCCCGCTTTACACAATCCATCTAACAAGGTGCAGTATGTAAACTCATTAGGATCAATTCTTTGTTGTGACATTTCGTCGAAGAGTTTCAATGCCTCTTCTACTCTCCCCTCTTTACAATATCCTCCTATCAATGCAGTGTATGTGACTACATTTGGAGCACAACCGAATTGGACCATGCTTTGCAACATATTTTCAGCATCTTCGATCTGTCCAACCAAACATAACCCATGAATCAAGATGGCATATGTCGTAGCATCTGGAGTAATACCCATCTCTGACATCTCAATCAGCATCACTTTTGCATCTTCAATCTTCCTTTCCTTGCACAATCCACCGATAAATCCGTTATACGTGACCACATTTCCTTTGACTCCCAGCTTAACCATTCTAGAATACAGGGCGGCAGCAGCTCTCATTTCTCCGACGTTGCAAAGCCCGGCGAAACTGCAATTGTATGCATCTGGACTGGGCACCAATTCAATGAGCAACATTTCGCGAATCAATATCAGACCCAACTCCCAAATCGAGGACTGAAAGGCAGAATCGATCAAAATGGAGTAGGTTCGATCATTCGGTCTCGGTCCACCCTCCTGCATTCGCCGAAGAACTCCAAGAGCATCAAAAACCCGCCCTTTCCTGCAGTAAGCTTTGATCAAAGTGTTGCAAGAGATGACGTTAGGGGTGTAGGACCAGAAGTTGAACTGATCGAACACCTGTCGCACGAGGTCGAGGCGGCCGGACTCACAGTGGCAATTCATCAGTATGTTAAGGGTCACGACGTCCGGGGGCACGTCCGAGCGGCACATCGAGTTGTAGAGGTCGACGGCGGCTCCGAACCGGCGGCGGCCAGCAAATGACGAGAGCACCAAGTTGAAAAAGCGTACCGGCGGGGGGTTGGAGGCGGGCGCGGCGGCGAGGAGCGCGGCGGCGTCATCGAGCATCCCGGAACGGAGCAGGGACTTGATGCGGTGTTCCGTGGGGAGAGGAGGGAAAGGAGCCGGCTTTGCAGTGCCAGCTGGCGCCGGAAGGACTAAGCAACGTACGGCGGAGGAGATGATCGGGAACACGGCGGGCGTAATCCTACGCCGCCATTGCGCGCGCATTAGGTTTCGAAGGGGACGACGAAAAACAGAGGAGTTTCTTAAGGGAGAGGGAATTGGGGAGAATTAATTAGGGTTCGAATTCGATCCGGCCGGACCAAATTCGAGTCTCCCTTTATAAAGCGTAGTAAAAAATCTAATTACCTTCCTTCTAAATGTTCCTCATCATTCTTCTCCAATTTATATGTTAAAATTGATCCATTATCTCATTAGAAAATTGAAGGGAGGAGATTTTTAAGGCAAATTATGCCCTAGATCAAATAGTTGAAAAGAAAGAAATTTTTCGTTTAAATTAATCTATCGATTACTTTGACATTCGAAAGAGAAAGAAGTTATGACGAAGAGAATCTTTTATCCATCATAATGAAGTTAGTACCGTAACGATATCATGGACATACTTATATATTTTACATCCATCAGAATGAATTTTGGGATGGTCTAGTGACTAATGTATGAAATGTTGCTATCATACAGTCTGGAGTTCAAATCTCGATAAAGCCAAGATAAATTACTTCCTTTATGTGCTAGTCATTATTCCAAAAACTAGTAGCCGACGGATTGACGGCCGAGATAAATTACCTCCTTTATGTGCTAGTCATTATTCCAAAGACTAGTAGCCGACGGATTGGCGGGGGCACTGAGACGAGAGCGTATTCAACTTTTACCATCATACTTGTATATTTTACTTTTTCAAAATTATTTTTATTTTTTAATATTATTGCAACAACTATAAATTTATTGTTGCTATAAAAGGAACACTTCAACACTGATGAATTAATAAATTATATTTTAGTAATTATAATTGATAACGGTTATAATATAAATATTTCATCTTTTGATCGATAATATTATATTTTTAACAGTATTTCAACTCTTTTAGCTGCATTTCACCTCTCATCACTTTATTATACCAATTACAGTTAAATAATTTATTTCTGATATAGACTGATGAGCATTATATTATAATAGCTATGATAAAATTATAATGGTTAATCATAGTTTCTATAATTATATAACCGTTATGAAATTATAATTTAATAGAAAAAAAAACGCTCCTTTTACGCTTGCCAATCTTTTCATTTTTTAGCCATAGATATTTAAACAGATTTGATATTACTTTTATTCTAAAAACATCAAAATTATAATTCGTTTCTATCATTTCTCACAAACGCATGCAAACTTCCAACGGAACAAGATTCTGCATGCAGAGTCTCGCTGCCTCACTTGTCGCCGGAGCTCAAAATGGGGGATCGAGGTAAGGGCCATGCAGCCAGCCGGCGGCGATGATCCGGTGGGCGGTCTCCGTCATGTGGATCCCGTCCCAGCTCACGTGCGTGGTCGGATCGGGGCACACGCTCGAGCCATTCTGATCGCACTTCGCCCGCATATTGAAGTTGTACCGCCCGGATCCCGCCGCCCCGCAGCAAGTCCTCAAAGCTCCGTCTCTGAATCCTGAAGACCGAATTGAAGCGGTCACCGATTAGTCCTTTTAGTTCGTCTGTGTTTGGGCCTTTAATCGGCGATTCATGCTCACCGTATTTGAGGGGATTGACGGCGAAGTCGAAGACCTGGGAGTAGAGGTCGGCGTAGCGGATGGAGACGGCCGGGTACTTCAGACGGAGATGGTCGAGCTGCTGGCGGAGCAACTTGTTGTGGTACCAGGACAAGGCGTTGTGGCGGCGCATGCAGCCGGTCCGGGGGCCGTAGTCGTCGGGGTCGGAGGTGTTGTAGAGCGTCAGATACAGCGGGAAGCAGCCCACCGGAAGCAGCGCCGGCACGATGAGGTCGACGGCGCCGAGGCCGATCAATCTCTGTAGTAACCATGTTCTTGAGTACTTTTCAATTTGCACACTATTGTTAACAGAATTTTGAAAACACCCTCTACTATTTGATATCTTAAGCAAAAAAATCAGAAGTGGAATCACAATAAAGGGCACTCTTTTTTGTTTTTAATAAAAAATGCCAGATGAATTTAACGTGTTCAACAAATTCACATGTAGTTAATACAATGCATAGAAAAATATTAATTTTATAACCGCTATAAAAATTATAGTGGTTATAATATGAATTTAATTATGTTCATTTACCACTTACCTTATGAGTTATGACAATTATAATTTATTATAGCAGTTATAATTTTATAATTATTATAACACGAATTTAATCTGTTCATCTGCCCGTGATTTCAATTAAAAAAGTGCTCTCTTAATTTTATATGTTAAATATTAGTGAGTATTTTGATATTAATGAACTGATAGGGAGTATTTTGAAATATCTGTTAGGTTTGAATCATAGAAATAGGAGGATCTTCCGCTTCGAATTCGATTTACCTCGATGCCTTCTCCGATTGCTGCGGCAACCGACGGCGCGAATGTGCTCACCTCAGCAATCGTCCGGCTGGCAAATAGGCCGGTGCTGTAGTCGTTTCCGCCGAACTCGCCGACCACCAGCAGCGATCCGCTCAAGAAATCCTTGCAATCTGCGTCAAAAAAGAGGGTTTTTTAGGGCGAATTCGAGGACGACACTGACCTAATTTTGGGAATTGGAGGGGAAAGTCTCAAGACCTTGCGGCGAACCGCAGATGGAGGGGAGCAGGTTCTGGAACCGGTCGATCTGCTCGTGGATGGAGGCGTTCACCCAGAGCCCCTTGCTGAGGTTGCGCTCATGGAAGAAGGCGAACGGGAGGGTGGTGGCGGCGATGAAGGCGAAGTTAGCGCCTTGGTCGAAGCTGGCGTTGGCGACGGTGTTGGGCGGCAGGTGCGGCAGCCCGATGCCTTCGGCTACAATGGAATCGAACCAGAAATAAAAAAAGGAGCAACCTATGAGAAACGCGGATGAAGATATACTCCAATACCGATGAAATCGATGATGAGGCGGCCGTCGGAGCAGCGCCCCGTGGCTTTCCCGAAGTAGGTCATGCCGTAGGGTAAGCCGGCGATGACGACATTGCCGGTGTCGGAGAGGGAGTCGCCGAAGTTGAAGAGGGCGTTGTAGCGCCCGGAGTGGGAGAACGGGAATAATGACAAGAAGACAAGGAAGAAGAGAAGGCTGAAGAGCTTCATCTTCATGGTAAGGAAGCAGTTCCTTTGCTCTGTTCTACTTCAAGACCGCACAAACTCTATCACTCTGTTTATATTCCTTTTTCTCTTTTTTCATTTCTTTAAAAAAGCAATTTTAAAAATAAGTTTTTTAAAAAATAATAATTAATTTTAGGAAAAATGTCATCTTCGTGTGTTAAGTTTTGTTGGATGTATCACACCTTTCAGGTCTGGTGGCAAAGGTTATCTTAGAAACAGAGCAAACTGATTTTGGTTGAGAGACGTTGAGTAGGAGCTATCGAGATGGAAGGTGTTCGACCGAGTCAATTTAGACTTGGAAAAGGAGTAGACAAGTAGGAAGGAGGCTTGAAGGCTTCGGGGCTAAAGAAGTGGACAAGTTGATACGGAGATGGATATAGAGTTATAGACGCGAACTAAGGTAGAGACGGATGAGTTTTCGGTTAAAAATTGCTTGGAACTATTGAGAGTTATAGTAAACGAGCTACATTGTGTTTGTAGCTAATGAGGTTTTAAAGTTTGACGAGGTTAAATGGATTCAAGCAAGGTGAACTTGGGTTAGACAAGGTGGTCTAGCTTCTCGAGGTCTACCTTTAGCAAAACTAGCTCATACTCTTTGTATCTATACCAATTCAACGTAGTCTTGTAAGTAATACCAAAGTAAACATATCGGATGTCTTTAAAGAAACATGCAACAAACGAACTGATCGATGTTTCCTGCCGGTTAACCGAAACCACTGATCGATCGACATTTTGACACTGTTGCTTAGAAGGCAAGCCAAGTTTTAAAGCGACTTCTTATGCAATTGCAAGAAACATTGCTAGCTGTTGGAGTGCAACATCACAACAACAACATCACCACCAAATCTTTCTCCATTGGCCCATTCATTGTACATTGTGATAGTCTAAAGATCTAAAGATTGTGGGAAGATTTCTCAAAGGTTGTACTTGAGAATTAGTTCTTCTCTTCACTACTTTATTCGCTTTGATTCCATCTCAACAACTTGTTAACGGGACCGCGCTTGAGTTATAAGGTTTTAGGAGCTACCATCTACGTTTGCTTCTCTTCTTCTTTATCCTTGTGGGCAAAGGAATATGTTCATGGGCAAAGGTTCGATCTCCCCTTTTAACTTTGCCAAAGGTTGTTAGGGCAGTCCTTAGCCAATGGTGTTCCCTTGACGATAAGAAAATGTTTGTATTTTTAAGTGACAGAGACAACAAGGCACGCGCATCCAATTAGACTACGAGGGTAGCCCAAAGGGTAGAGGGGGACTTTAATAGTTGGAGGAGAAGGATATCAACTCGGAGTAGTTAAGGATAGCTAGAGAAAGCTATGCAAAGGTGACATTTTGGTGTTAGTAAAATGCAAGTGAAGCATTTAAGAGTTTTCATAGCGATCTCCCTTGGTCCGAGATTAAACCTAATCTTAGACCAACTACTCTATGATCTTCATCACACCTCTCCTTATAAGTCGAAATATTTTGAGACCATGACTCGACTTGATTCCAACTCTCATATATAGAAAAAATCACGTTAGAATCTAACTTAGACGCCGCTAAACCAAGCATCTCCCAACCTCTCAACCCCCTTAAAAGTTAATAAGAAAGTGTAATCCATACAAAAATTACAAAAAATCTTCGTGAACCAAGCATGTTTACAACGAGTACATGTTTGATTGATGCATAAATAGAAAGGTATCATTTAGATTTGGAACTACTTTGAACTCCTAATTAAATTTGGAACACAACTTATGTACATTTAGAGGTTGACCTATCAAAACTAGACGACACTAACACTAGCAATCAAGAGACAGAAAAACTTCTATGTTCATCCTTTATGTTCAATTCGATCTTGAATTATTCATCGTCAGCTTGTGGGAGAAAGGTGAGGTAGTGAAACGGCGACGAAGCAATGACTCGTGAACTATCATCGACATGCAAGTAGACAATCGAGGAGATGACTACTGCAAATTATCACTTACAATTTAAAGCCCCCATAGAAGCTTTCCTTCTCCCCTCCCCTCCCCTCTCCTCTTATTGCACCTAATACGGCACATGGAGAAGGGCCCAGGGATAGTGTGAGATCAATAATCAAGATAATATGACGGTCAAAAGTCACGAGGAGGTAGCAGTTAAGATTAGGGAATTAATATATGCTCGAACGGACTATTTTCCCAGACTTGGGTCCTCGCCTCATGGCCACAACTTTATGTTCACACCTGGTCGACCCCTTGTACTGGTCAGACCTCCCGAACCCAGTCCCTCATTCTCATGGGCACGACTCTTAGTTTACTCCTGATCAGCCCCAGCACTGGTCGGACCCCCAGGGCTCTGCCTCTCACTTCTCATGGGCATAACTCTCAGTCTACTCTCGGTCGGTTCCCGCGCTGGTCGGACCCCAGGGCTTAATCTCTCACTTCTCATGGGTATGACCCTTAGTCTACTCCCGATCGACCCTAATTCCGGTCGGACCCTCGGGGCTCAGTTCCTCATATCTCATGAGCATGCCCCTTAGTCTACTCCTGATCGACCCCAAAGTCGGTCGGACCCCCATGAATCAGCCCCTTACTTCTCATGGGCACGATCCTTAATCTACTCTCAGTCGGTCCCCGCGCCGGTCAGAGCCCAGGGCTCAACCCCTTACCTCTCATGAGCACAACCCCTAGTCCACTCTCAATCGACCCCAACGCCGGTCAAAGCTCCAAGACTCAGTTCCTTGCTCCTCAGGGGCATATCTCCCAACATATACCCGGTCGACCCTCATGTCGGTCAGACTATCACCTGGAGACAACACTATTAAGGAATCACAACCACCTGCAAAAGAATAATGACTATCCACTAGGGATTATTCCGATACTCTGCCACATGCATACCACAACTTTCCTTTACAAAATGGAAGTTTATCGTATATCCTCCATCACCCGACATACTTTGACACCAGACATTCTTTGATGTCTCATTACTAAAGAGGTAATGAGAGACAGTATAAAAACGGAGTCCTCTCCGTTGGCCAAGTACGCACAGACACACACTGTTGGTTGCTAGTCGGAATACATACTGGTTCCCCTATATAAAAATTTTCTACAAGGTCTGAACATTTCCTAGCTACGATGTATTCTTTAGAAATTAAACTTGAATCGCAAGCGGAACTTAATACTATTGATTCTAAATTTAACTTATCTGTTCTTAAAGGTTAGACTTGGATCGCAAGCGGAACTTAACACTATTGATCCTAAGTCCTACCCAT
>JBBMJZ010000002.1:11687375-11698529 GCA_037833815.1 Zingiber zerumbet
CGCACGGATCCGGTGGCATGGGATTTCGAGGTTTCCGCAATGCAAAAAGCGGTTTTTGCGGCTCGAAAATCCCAACATCCCTCAGAATTTGATTGGTGTTCAAAAATATAAACAAAACCCCTTGAAGGCAATGCAAGAATAAAATCAGATAACTAAATCCCAAACCATTCCAGAGAATCCAAAAAAAATTATATGGAAATAATAAAACCATCGAAGTCCGATCAAATCCCCAAAACTAGTGCAACCAATTGAGCAAACCCTTGTGCAGAATACAGGGACAACCTCTGAATCCCTTTGCTAGCTTACCAAACGAAACGCCATCCGTGCCTACAAAGGAACTACTTGCCTTCCTTGTTGTCGAAAGCTCCTACCCTTGAGAAGAAACCTTCATCGTCGTTGCTCCCCATGCGAGAATTGCCGATGAACCACTCTTGCCTAGCCAACGAAACAATCGCACCCTCTTCTCCTTTCTCCTCACTTTAGGGCATTAATCCCTCTCCCATTAATTGGGCTCCAAGTACCCTTAGTAAGCCCACCCCCTTAATCCAACCTGTGACTTAAAATTAGGTATTATCTCAAGGCTCTATTTTTTTCCTAGAGGATCTCCCTTATCCCTAACTAAATTCACATCAACCCTAATTTACTTGACGTCATCACTCACATTTATATTTTTATTTAAAACTATAATTATTGTGCTTTTTGACACTGGTTTACCCCTTGCTATTGACATCCCTGATCTAACCTTTAAAGAACTTATTTACTAATCTAAACATCCGAATTAAATGGGCCTTACATGTGTAATCTAACTTTTTTACCAAGTGTGCAGGACTTTACTGGTCTGACAACAGGCTAAAATCTAGCTAGGTCTGGAGTACCTGATGACTAGTGTAGAAGTCTAGATAGGTCAAGGAGTGATATGATATCTGGAGGGAAGTCCGGCTGGGTCTGCGGGACCTGATGGCTTGCCAAAATCTAGTTGGGTCTGTGAACCTAGCAACTGACCAGAAGACCTCGTGGACCAAGGTAAAGTTGAGCGATTCTACATGGTAAGTAAGGTAAGTCACTAGAGGAGATTGTTTCAGTAAGGACTAATCCCAATTAAGGACATTAGATGCAGATATAGTTTAGGTCTATTTTGGAAATCTAAACGGAGATCATGACTAGTTCCTGGTCTTAGAAAGATATGAACTAATTAATACTGCTATTTTATTATTGTGCTAACCTTGTTTGCAAGTTAGATACTTTTGTGTTAGCCTAAAATATTTTTGCAGGAGTAAAATAGGGCAAAAAGTTTTAGGTGACTAGTACTTAAGGTACCTCCTATGCTTGTGGAGGCGCCTCAGAGGCTTGGTCGAAGACTCCACGTGGGAGGGCAAGGAGGCACCTTTAACGCATTTGAAGGCGCCTTGAGCTTGGTGCTAGAAGGCGTCTTCCAGAGCATAAAAATCAAAGGTTGCAGAGTTTATCATCATCGAAGATGGGTGGATAAAATTTGCTTGTGGAGGATCCTCAGAGGAGGCTTAAGATGCCTTCGACAACCTATATATGCCCTGTTCGAGTAGCACACTTCATTCATTGATTCTACAAACGTCTACAACTCTTGTAGTGTTGCGACTACTCTCTACCACTGCGCTATTGCTCTAAGGACATTCGACCACTGCCGGCAGACCGACACCGACCCACTGGTCAATTCAGTCTCTACAAACTTCAAGAGTTGGTAACATTTTTATTACTGTATTACTTTCATATTTGCAAAAGGAAAGTGTAGTATGTTACTCTTATCCTCATTTTTCTATTGTACTTGATTCTCTCTTCCCAATAGTTCCGGAAGAGGATTATAGTGGATTGTCCGTCAATACGGTCTGAGGGATTATAGGTCTTGGAGTAGGAGTCGCCAAAGGCTCCGAACCAAGTAACTCCTTGTGTACTATGCTTTTCTTGTTTTAGTCGATTTTAATTCCACTACGTACTTCTATAATTTTAAAAAGGTAGTTTTTAAGAAACCACATAATTACTCCCCTCTCATATGCGTTTCGATCCTACAAGTGATATCAGAGCAAGATTTGCTCTGAATTGGTGCTACCACCATTCAAGCCGGGGGCTTTTTCTTATTCATTTTTAGTTTTGAGATTTTCGATTATATCTGAATTCATATGATTACCCTTTCAAATAAATTTTCTTTCGGCTAAGTTTTTGCTCGAAGTTGAAGTTGGTGCAATACCACTTGAACTCTAAATTTTTTCCTTTCTTTTCCCATACTACTAATCCAAGACCATCTTGGTATTTCTTTTTGGTTTTTCTGTTTATGTAAGAATCCCTCTTAATGGTACAAAGCAAGGGCTACAATACTGTTCATCCACCACTATACAACAAAGACGACTTCTCCTACTGGAAGAAGAGGATGGAGGTCTATCTGAAAACTAACATCGACTAATGATTCTATATTCTACAAGTGTACAAGAAGCCAATTGATGAAGCAACTAAAATACCTCTCAACCCGGAGAACTGGAACATAGAAATGAAGAAAAAAAGTGCAAATTGACAACAAGGCAGTAAACACTCTTCAATGCAGATTAATGAGGAAAGAACTCAACTGCGTCGGACCATTCAAGAACACTAAAGAACTCTAGGACAAACTGATCAAGTTGCACGAAGGCACAAGCAATGCAAAGGTAACAAAGCGTGATTTACTATTAAATAATTTGTTTAATATCAAAATGCAGGATGGTGAGATAGCAACTCAGTTGCATGCAAGAATCAGGGTCATTCTGAACATGCTCCACCAAATCGGCCACTAACTGGGGAACATGGATGTAATAAGGTATGCTTTGAATTTCTTTCCCCAAAATACACTGTGATGCCTTAGTAGATGCCTATAAATTTTAAGGAATTTAAATAAGCTTAAATTAGATGAACTGTTTTATGAATTATAGCTGCACGAATAGACTAACTCCTAAAAGACCAAAAAGGGTATAGCAGTCCTTGCAAGTTCTACAAAGCAAAAGACCAAGCAAAAGACGAAATCTGAATATGACTCAGACTCAGATGCAGAAGAGCAATTGGTGAACATTGTAAGGAAAATGTTCACCAAGAGAAGAATGACTTTAGCACAAAGGACATTTAAAAGATGATTAAGCCCAGCATAATTTAGTCAAGCGTCACCTGCTTCGGATGCAACAAAAAGGGTCACTACAAGCATGAGTGCCTGAATATCAAGGAAGATAAACCCAAGAACTTTAAGAAAAATAAGGTACTCAAAGTAACTTGGGATGAGTCATTTTCGGAAGAATCGAACAACGATGAACCGAAGCAACACAACTATCTTGTACTAATGGCAACCAAATCAGAATCGGAAAGTGAGTCGGAACAAGATGACAAGTTAGAATATGAGTCAAGCCATGTGTCTGTACTCGTTTTTGAAAGTTTCAATGAGATACAATCTCTTTTAAGCAAAAAATTCTTTAAAATTATTTCATGCTTTCATAAAAAGTTGCCTACTACATAAAACCAAATAAATAACTTAGTAAAGAAAATATAGAACTCAAGGAACAACTTAAAACAAATCCAGCAACTAAACCAAGTCAATCTAAAAATTCAACTCAAGTTGCTAAACTTGAAGAAGAAACTCAACCTTAAAATCTGAAGTTGTAAACCTTAAAAGCTTACTTGAAAAATTTATAACAAAGATCCAAAAACCTAGACCTTATACTTGGATTACAATTAAAGAGCTGTCTATAACAAATTCAGATTCGGATATAAAAATAGTTCAAATAAAATATTTACATCATTCTTCAGTCAAAATAAAAAACAAACCGAAGTTCGGGTTCCAAAAATTTGTCTAAACAAGCAAGTAGGACTCAATCAATACTATCTACCTAAAAATAAAATTCACTACTTACAACCAAATCAAAATAAACCCAATAATTCAAACTCAAACCCAAAAACAAGATTTAAACCTACTAATTCAAATTCGAATCTAAAATGTAAAATGAAATCAAACTTAAAGACTAAACTTAAATCAAATAACTATAAATTCAACTTAAACTCAAGTTATAATCAAGTTTATTACAACTATAAAATAAATCGATATAAACCTAAAACTTAAACCTAAGTTCAATAATTCAAGGGAGAGAAACTAAACTAGTTGACACCTCTAAAATAATAATTTACCTAGCTAGGTAATTAGGACTAGATAAATTAGGGACTGATTTAACTTGACAAACAGTACTAGAGAAGTTTGGGATGATAGTAAGTTAGATAAGCTCTGTCTATGCACGTCTAGGAAGAATCATATGTATTTGACCTGGTGCATTTGACTTAGTGAAACTAATTTAAGCTATACCCCCTACCAATTTAAACTAGTTAGACCTAAGTTTTGTATTAAGTTCTTTAGGCAAAACTATTTGAAAAATCTCAAAGCATGTGGTTACTCTAATGATGTCATGTGACTCACCACAACCTAAAAATTTATTCAAAGAATGTTTGCTTGATTAGCCCAAAGTTAAATTTGAATCTAACACAAGTTAAATCAATCCCTAAAAATATAATTTAACTCATCTCATAAAATGATAAGAAATCCTTGTTTGAAAACCTAGACTCGGTGAGATGATTAGATCAATAAAATTAAAGTTAAAGTTAAAGTTAAACTTAAAATTAAAATAAAACTTAAACTTAAAACTTAAAACTTAAAACTTAAAACTTAAACTTAAAATTAAACTTAAAATTAAAATTAAATTTAAAATTAAACTTAAACATAAAACTTAAAATTAAACTTAAAACTTAAAGATAAACTTAAAATTAAAATTAATACCCTAACTTACCTATTATTAAATACTTTAACCTATTCCTAACTCCTACCTTTTTGTAGGAATCTAAGTAGATCTTGGATAGTAGTTGCTCCAGATATATGACTGGAGATTATACCAAATTTACCAAACTCAAATATAAAAGTCTAGGAACGATTGTCTTTGGAAATAACGACAAACTTAAGGTAATTGGAATAGGTAATATTGAACTCAAGTCTAATTTTATTATTCGTAAAGTATTACTTGTTGAAAATTTTAAATTGAACTTTCTCAGTATTAGTCAATTGTGTGATTTAGAGTATAAGGTTAGGTTTTCATCATCTAAATATTTAATTAAACATATGAGAGAATCCATATTAAAATTAAAAGGATTTAGGAATAATAATATTTGCACAATTGACCTAGCCACTTCCTCACTTAAGTGTCACTTGACATAAAAAGAGGAAACCTGGCTATGACATAAAAGACTGTCCTATACTAACTTTAGAAATTTCACTAAATTAAATGGATTAGTTAGAAGACTATCAAAATTATCTAATTTAGATGTAACAATTTGTAATGCTTGTCAATAAGGAAAATAATCCAAATCAACCCATAAACCAACTAATCAAACTTAAACTAAATTAATACTTGAACTTCTACATCTAGATCTATTCTATTCTTATGGATTCAAATCAATTAATGGAAATCTATATTATTTAGTAATAATAGATGACGATTCTAGATTCACCTGAGTAAAATTCTTAAAAAACAAAGATGATACATTTGAAACCTTTAGTGACTTTTGCAAACAAACAGAAAATGAAAAGGACTTGAAAATCAAATGAATTAGAAATGACAATGGTGGAGAATTTAAAAACCATATGTTTACTAAATTCTACTTAGAAAATAGGTATTATCAAGAATTCTCATTTTCTAAAGCATCTCAACAAAATGGAATAGTTGAAAGAAAAAATAAAACCCAACAAAAAACAACTCGAACAATACTTAATGAATACCAACTACCCAAATATTTGTGGGCTGAAGCAGTAAATGTAGCATGCTACGTGCAAAATAGGGTAACAATAAACAAGAATTATAACAAAACCTCATATGGACTATATTATAAGAAAATACCAAATATTAAATACTTTAAGATATTTAGATGTCTAATTTACATATTAAACATAAGCGAACACTTAGAAAATTTTACCTCAAAAGTGGACAATGAAATCTTTATAGGGTACTCCCTGAACAGTAGAGGCAATAAAGTTTATAATAAAACTACACTAAGAATTAATGAAACAACCAATGTGAAATTCGATGAAAATACTAACTTTAAAGAATCTAACTCAACTTAAACTCAATACCAACCCATAGACTTCGTTAGGTCCATCACAGAGCTAGGGGGAGTAAGTAAAAACCTAAATTAAATAGACTAACATGAAGATGAACAAATTAACCACAAGAAAATGACTAAAGTCAAATTAAATCTAGAATAATAAGAGTTAGATTAGACCACCCAACTGAATAAATAATAGGTGACCCAGACCTAAGAGTTTAAACTAGATCATTAGTAAGAAACATAGGTCGGATATCCTTAATATCTAAGATTGAACCTAAAACACTAGAAGAATCACTACTTGACCTAGACTGGATTATTGCCATATAGGAAAAACTAACCCAGTTTGAAAGAAATGAACTCTAGGATTTTGTACCCTTACCTATAGGAAAAAAAATCTATTAAAACAGAATGTGTATTTCAGAACAAATTAAATGAAAATGGGGAAACTATTAGAAACAAGGCTAGATTAGTAGCTAAAGGGTTCAATCAAGTAAAGGGACTTGACTATGATGAAACTTATGTCCCAATAGCTAAACTTGAATCCACTAAGATTCTACTTAGCTTTGCAACCCACAAAGGATTTAAACTTTATCAAATGAATGTTAAATCTGCTTCCTTAAACGAGTTAATCAAATAAGAAGTATATATAAGTTAACCACCTGGGTTTGAAAGTTTAGATTATCCTGTCCATGTGTTTAAATTGAAGAAAGCATTATATGATCTTAACATGCACCTAGGGCCTGATATAAAAGGTTAACCTCCTATCTAATTTCCAAAGGATTCAACCAAGGTCGAATTGAACCAATTCTATTTATAAAATCACTTAAGCATGATATTTTTATAGCCCAAGTATATGTACACGATATAATTTTTGGTTCAACAAACTTAGAATTTTTACAAGAATTTATAACCTTAATAGAATAAGAATTTGAAATGAGCCTAGTAGGTAAACTAATATTTTTCTTAGGTTTACAAATTAAACAAATAAATGAAGGAAATTATATCTATCAACAAAAATATATAAAAGAATTACTTTAAAAATTTAGAATGAAAATTACTAAAGAAATAAAAATACCAATGGCAACTAACACAACTTTAAATAGTGATCCAAATGGAAGACTAGTAAACCTAAAATATTATAGGAGTGCCATAGGCAGCCTCTTGTACTTAACTGTAAGTCAACTTGATATTTTATTTGTAGTTAGTATGTGTGTCAGACACCAAACCTGTGCTAAGGAATCTCACCTAAATAATGTAAAAAGACTCTTTAGATACTTGAAAGACATACTAAATGTGGGAATTATGTACCCTAGAACACTCAATTTTGAACTGATAAGGTAGTCTGAGTTAGATTATGTTGGTTGTAAACTAGATCAAAAAAGTACAAGTAGAGGATATCAACTACTTAGACCATCACTTGCCAGCTGGTTTAGTAGAAAATAACACTGTATTGCGTTATCTACTACTGAAGCAGAGTACATAGCAGTGAGCGAGTGTGTGGTACAATTATTATGGATCATGCACACATTAAAAAAAATTTAACTTAGAACATAAAAATATAAAAATCTTTGTTGATAATATAAGTTCAACTAACTTAACTAAGAATCCAGTGCATCATTCAAGAACCAAACATATTAAAATCAAACATCACTTCATTAGAGATCAGTCGCCAAAGGAGATATTGAACTCAACTATGTTGAGCTCAAGTCAAATATGACTGACCTCTTTGTTGGTACGGGAAGCATCCGAAGATCGAACCTATCTTTTGATTATGTCAAAGGGTTCAAAGTTAAGGTTATTTGTAGTCTAACGAGTTTGAATGAGATTGTAGGAAATCCCTAAGTATTCTTAGGCAAAAGTCCTAGCTGTGATTAGGCAGGTGGAAAATCCTAGGGGGCGGTAACCCTAGGTCCTAGGGGGTAACCCTAAGCAGAAAGTCTTGGTGGGTCGAAGGGTTGGGCAAAAATCCTAGAGTTGGGGACTCTAGGTTGAAATCCTGGTTGTCACGGACCGGGTGAAAGACTGGACGGGTCGTGGAGCGGACGTCCAGCATGAAGACCGGAAGCTTCGGACGCTAAGCAAAAGTCCAGTTGGTCTGGAGGATCAATCTGACAACAGGTAAACTCTCCTGAGAGTAGGTGAGGACGCGTTCTCCGGTGAGGGAACATTATGCGTCGATTCGACCTAGGATTTTCGGGAAATTTGAAGTCAGAACCGGATAGTCCGGTGACTGTAAAATACTTGTATTTAACTTATTTTATTGTGCTAACTTTATTTTGTAGGGTATACTTTGTTTGTGGACTAATATGCCTTGCAGGAAATGAGTTGCACAAGAGAAACCTCGGATGAACAGTACCCGAGGCATCCTCCATGGAGTTTGGAGGCGCCTTGGGTGCATTGGTTGAAGCCTCGTTCAGCGAGGTGCGAAGACGCCTTCCAAGGAGATGGAAGGTATCTTGAACGCTGGATGGATGGCGCCCTCCATAGAGCTTGGAGGCACCTTCGTGTGGATAAGCAGTGTAGGCAGCGGAGCTTATCGGCACCGCGGAAAAGGGGATAAACCTTGGTTGAAGGCGCCTCCTATGGAGGTTGGAGGCGCCCTTAATGGCCTATTTAAGTCTGGTTCAAGCAGAGGCAAAAACACAACTTCTCTTTGCGATCTTTCTACTGCACATTGCTCTACAAGACAAAGTTGCTACTCAGTGAAGCAACTCCTGCAACCAGGCGACGCGACTCCGACGATTGAGTGATGCGACTCCGACGACCTAAAGCACAATCTTCAAGATCAGAAAAGTCATTGGTATACCTTTATTGTTGCACTTAAAATATAAATCATTGTACTAATATTTGTAATTTTCAAACTGATAGTGGATTGCCTAACGTTAGCGATCGACGATCGCAGATCTTGGAGTAGAAGTCACTACAAGCTTCGAACCAAGTAAAACCAACGTATGTCATTTCTTTAATTATTCTTATTCCGATGTAATTTACTCTATTCTTTTAAAATAAGCAAATTAGCCACGAGCGCTATCCCCCCCTCCTCTAGCGCTTTTCGATCCTACAATTGGTATCAGAGCGAGACCGTTCTGAATCGGTACAACTATCGTTTGAGCAAGTTTTGTGTTTAGCTTTGTCCCTCCAAAACTGTTTTTAAAAAATTTATTTTCATCTCTTCACCATTTATCAATATTGATAAAATATCACATTTAACAAAATTTGAAATAATATTTTTTTAATATTTTTTTTAAAATTAGTGAATTGTTATTTTTATTTTTCTCCCGCACTACTAATCTAAGACCAAGTTTTAGAACATTATTTTTTTTTTGTGTGCGAGATTCCTCTTTAATGGCCCACCAAGAAGGTTGCAGCATAGCCCGCCCGCCTCTTTTCTCTGACGAAGACTTCGACTACTGGAAGAGTCGAATGGAGTACCGCCTCAAGATGCAAGTCGAGATGTGGATAATCATCCAAACTGGCCTCGAGCTTCCACTCAACGACTCTGGAAAGTTAGTATCATGCGTGAACTGGGACACCATCTTGATGAAGAAAATCGAGGCCGACGCCAAAGCAACCTGCACCCTTCAATGCGGTTTACAAAGCAACTTTATGTTAGATTCAAGTTTAGCTTTGGATTCAACAAACGGACATTCTTTGGATAAACTTCTGGGATATGGTGAGTCACCTGGACATCATTAGAGTGGTCATTGTTAAGGTCGTTTGGTGCTAGAGGGGTGAATAGCTCGTCGTGCGCTCGGTTGCTTGCTTCGATGATGTTGTTGCAACGGAATAAGAATCAAAAACAAGCTCTCCAATGCTAAGACTAGGATTTACTTGGTATCCACCTCAAGATGAGGTGACTAATCCAAGGATCCACAAACGACGCTCTCTCCACTATGAAAATACTCCTTCTCGGTAACTACCGAAGGTGGAGAAACCTCGTACAAGACTCACACACGCATACAACTCAAAACAAGAAGAAATACGAATAAAAACCTTACAATGTTTACAACACTTATGCTCTCTTCTTGTTTAGGAATGCCTCTTGATACTTGGGAATACAATTGCACTTGACTCCAAGACTCTTCAAAAACTGCCGGAGAAGTCGTGTGAAGATCGAGAGAAAAGTTGCGAAGATGAAGGTTCGCCACAGCTTTATACCTTGCGCTTCTAGGGCTCCAAATCGATTGGGCTTACTCTCAATTGATTGTGACGTCAGATCAACACGATCCCAGCCGTCCAAAACCTGTATCCTGTGCAACGGTCATATACCAATCGATCGGATGATCGATAGGGGAGGCTTGAATAAATCAGTTGATCGATTCAGAGCAGCTCTGTGCTCTCTGGACGAAGACTTGAATTGATCAACAAATCGATTCAAGCTTCCTCGCGATCGAGTGAGAAAACTAGTTGCCAATCGATCGGCCGATCGATTGGTGATACTCAATCGATCGGCTGATTGATTGGGAAAGCTTCTGTGCATGTGATATAATCTCTCAATCGATCAACCGATTGATTGGGCTAGCCTTCACTCATGCCACACTCCCAATTGATCGGCTGATCGATTGGGCTTTAGTTCAATTGATCAGTCGATTGATTGACCATCCCTAGACTTGGCTAAACTCAAGTCCAATGTCCCCAAACCCAACATCTGGTGAACTATGAGATGTTGGGACCTCATGCCTAGCATCCGATCAACCTTGACCTGTTGGGACTTCTTCACCAAGTGTTTGGTCAATCCTTTGACCCACTTGGACTTTTCTCCCTGTGCCAAGTGTCCGGTCAACCTTGACCCACTTGGACTTACCGTCTCATTCTAAGTGTCCGGTCCTCCATGACCCACTTGGACTTCCTTCCACCAGATGTCTAGTCACCCTTGACCCATCTAAATTTCTTTATGCCAAGTATCCGGTCAACCCTTTGACCTACTTGGACTTCTCAATACCAGGTGTGTAACGCCCGCCCTCCCTGCTACTCCTAAGGGACGGGGCTACGATACTCTACGTATAAATTTTTCTTTTCTTTTAA
>JBBMJZ010000002.1:11756052-11767522 GCA_037833815.1 Zingiber zerumbet
GAATATCACACATTAAAAACTTTTCTTTTGCTTGTAAAACAAATCAGAACAAGCAACGGAAATCAAAATGAAAACAATACAGATGACACAAGTTGGTTACTTGGTTCGGAGCTTAGGTCGACTCGTACTCCAAGATTCGCAATCCTTGATCACACCATTGGGTAATTCACTATTCTTCTTCTTTCTGAAATCTTCATAAAGAAGTAATGCATACAAGTGCAAGTAGAAGATAGTAACAAACTACTATCTTCTTTCAAGTTAAATACAATGCAAGTTTAAATAAATATACCAATAAGAATAGAAGATGAAGCTCGGTCGGCACTTCTAGATGGAGTAGCTTGCTTGAAGATGAGAAGTAGAGTAGTAGCATGAACAGAGAATTTGCACAGAGATGAACAGAGAACTTTGTTACTACCTTGGACCTCTAGCTCCCCTTTTATAAGCACAGTTTGATTGACTGATAAACCCTTCTATCGACTGATCCGTTTGGTCGACTGAACCTTTTATTGGTCGACTGAACTCTTTTCTTTCCCTCTTTGCTGAGATCCGATCTTCGGACATTTATGATCTTTAATGGTTTGGTGGATTGATCACCATGTTCGGTTGACCAAACAGTGAACTTTCCTTGTTCATCGAGATTTATATTTAATTCTTCATTAATGATGTAATCGTTCGGTCGACCAATCAACTTAATTTCTTTCTTTACTTCGGCATGATCTAATCTCTACCATGTCATCATGGTTCAGTCGATTGATCATTTGGTTTGGTCGATTGATCATCTGGTTCGGTTGACTGATCAACCTTTGATCAAACTTTGTTCTACTCTGGTCTGAATTCTAGTCTGAGTAGATCTGGTTCGGTCGACCGATCCCTAGATTTGGTCGACTGATCAAGTCAGTTCCTGTAAAATAGAGTTAAATAATATATCCATATAAAACAAAGTTAGGACAATAATATATGAATATTAGGATACATGACTAGTATTTGACAGTAAAACTGTCTTTATCTTAACTTGGAAAGCTTTCTGGTTTCTTCAGTTGGATTAGCGTCCTAGGATTTGTTCCTTTCTGGAACATAACCTCACAGTCGCTTCTCCATTTTCATACCTCAACTTACCTGCCAAACATTGGCCCTCCAGATCTGTTTAGACTTTCTCTACTCAGTGTCTGATCCCTGATCCACTAAGACTTTTCCTGCAATACTACATTAGCCAATAACAATAATAGTAATACATAACCATATAGTAAAACTAAACTTAGAATTACCGAGATCCGCTGGTTCGATCGACAGCGTACGGTCAACCAAAAACCATCCGATCAACTTTTCTTGGAGTTCACTTCTCCAAGACTTCCCATTACCTAAGGTTACCTCTCTCTACGACTTTCTTCATATGGCTTCACTCACCAAAACTAGAGTTACCTCCCTCTAGGGTTTTCTCCACCTAGTTTCACTCACCAAGACCTAAGGTTACCTTTCCCTAGGATTTTCTCCACCTGGCTTCACTCACCAAGACTCAACATTGAATCATCCCACTAGGGATTTGATATCGGGTCCTCCAGACCTATTGAATCCTTCTAACTGCCTTCCATGATCTATCGAGATTTCCCTTACCTAGTCGTAACTAGGACTTCCCTTACCTAACTGTAGTTAAGACTAGTCACTCGGTTGACTTCTCACCCTTGCCTAGCCATGACTAGGACTTTCCTTGATCAAGTTCATTTAAACATATTTGTCGGACATTAAAACCTTGGAGGCCGATTGCACCAACAAGCTTTGATAATGGTCATTAGTTTCATAGAAAGAAAATACTGAAGTGGTGCATCGAGTTTCAGATCGAGCAAATTTTCACCTCTGTAGCTTACCCCCAAGGTAATGGTTAGGCTGAGGTGACCAATCGAAAGATTGTTCATAGTTTAAAGAAAATTAGAACATATGACTCGAACCTGTGTGTAGGAACTTCCCTACATACTATGGGCTTTTCGAACTACACCTCACCAAGCAATTGGAGAAACCCCCCTTTTGCATGGCGTACGAAGTGGAAGTTGTGTTACCTATGGAAGTAGTACTTGACACTGCTTGGGTCACTACGTATACTCCAGAAAGTAATGTAGCCAACCAACATGATGAGTTAGATATGATCAAAGAAAGGAGAATGGAAGCCTTCACTTGGGCTACGCGATATAATCCCAAGTCGCTCGAGCATATAATAAAAAGGTCATCTTTTTTCAGATAAACAATTTAGACTTAAGGAAGGTTCTGCCTGAAGGATCAAGGGGAAAGCTAGGGCCCAAATGGGAAGGTCATTATCGAGTGATACACAAAGTTGGGATCAGATCTTATTTGATAGCGGGCACCGACGATAAACCTTTGTTAAGGTTGTGGAATGTGTATAATCTATGTCACTACAAGAAAACAAAGCTTCAGAGATGAAAAATTCTGTCACTGAAAGTTATTTTTCCATCTCTAAAGAATATTTAAGATAAAATATTTTGTCTTAAAATTTTGTTAGTAAAAGCCCCGTGACTAATTTTGAGACAGAAATTTTTTGCCTTTAATTTCATAAATGGATCGAAAAACCGTTTATACATATGTTTTTAATTTATCAATGAAATTAATTTCAAATATAAATTTCATCTTTAATTTTGTTTTGAATATGTCATTAGTCTGTTTCAAATTACATAACAAATATACTTTTATTCCATTTATAAATTCATTTACAATTTTGTTTAGAAATTCATATTTAAATTTGTATCTAATTTATTTTAAATCCATCTTAAATAACATATCAAATATAATTTTAATATGTTTATAAATTTGTTTACAATTCTATTTATAAATTTGTATTAAAATTTATCACTAAATTTTTATTATATTTTATTTCTATATTTTTTATCTACATATTATTTATAAGAAAAATCACACATTTTAAATAAATTATAAATATTAAATAACAATTTCTAATCTAAAAGTATCATACAATTAAAGAGACATAAATATTCACATCATTAAAATTAATTTAGCAAGTAACTGATAAATTTTTAAATTCCACCACAAGTACTTTAATCTTTATTTCATCTATCTCGAGTTCACAGGGACTAAATCCTCTTGGATATAAATGATTTGTATATTCCATCTTTTAAATCATCTTATGAACCAATCTCCTTCAGATTTTCTTTTCTTTCCCTACCTTCCTCGATAAGCTTTTCTTCCCTCTACCTATTTTCTATGATAACGAGATTCATTTTTTTAGGTTTCAATAATTTTTAAAATTTGTCTCCCACCTCACCCTTTAAAAAATAAATACATATAATATATGTCATTTAATAAATGCAATATTGAGATAAAATTCACACACTTGTATTCATTTATTATATTGTCAAATTCAGGCATTGTATCATGTTGCATACATTCATCAAGTAAATATTATGTAACTCAATGATTTCTTCAATTTGTATACTATTAATAAGAAATATATATACATACTCATCTTGTATTATAAGATATTATCATCTCGCGTCCTCTCCCCTTAATCTTCTTTTGTTGGAACTAATATCTTTCTCTCTACTTGACATCTACATCACATAAATAAAAAAAATAAATGCATACCTCTCGTCATAAATAAAAATAAATAAATGTAACTTAAAAGATTTTAATAACTAATAATGCATTCACCCTTTGTCATACTTAATGCTACCTATATATGCAAGGCAGGTTCATCATGCAACCTACATAATGTATACTTCTACTTGCAACTTGATCATAGTAACAAAATTAACATTGAAAATGTAATCTCTTCTTTAGTCACAGAAAAACCTAAAACTCTTGGTGCAATTAAATCAGAGGTGAGAATTGAGATGAGTTAAAAGGCAAAATGATGTTTGACTCTTCGACATTAGAAACTTATGCACTCATATAGTTTCAGCCAACTAAAACTATATAACATAGATCTATAGAATCACATCGAAGACTAGAATTCCTAGCCGACAAAACTTGAATTGCTGATACTCATATAATATGAAACATATTTGTCTAGAGTAACTGAAGCTAAAATCACTATATTGGAATCTGAAACAAACTAAAACTAACAACACTTTTCAACATCTTAAACTTATAAACTCATGTAATTTCAGCTAACTGAAACTATATATCATAGATCTATAACAACACATAATTCAATATTAACATTGTAGAATTTAGAATTCCTAGCCAACATCACAGATTTGTTATTGATTGTGGAGACTTAGAAATGAAGCGCAATGGGGTTTTTGGTTGAGTTGCTAAGACTAAAAATGAAAGGTAATGCAAGTAATGAAAACTAACCTAATTAAGTATGATTACGAAGAATTAGAGACAACATAAAGTAAGCATCTAATTAAACTAACATGCAACGAAACCTAATCTAATCTAACATAATTGCATCCAAATAAATAACACAAATTTAAATATTCGAATGAAATAACCATTGTAAAAAATTAAATAACTTAAATCCAGCAACTAGAGTTCAACTAATGGAAGAAGCATTTCCTCAAACACCATGAGAGCATTAATCATGTTAAACCAAAGTGCATGCAATCTTAACATGGGAAGTTAACATCATTGCAATTCAACAATCAAAGTAGACAAACCAACACAATAAAAAAAATCAACCAACACATTAGGGCTATTTTTGCAACCATGGGACAATTTGGATTGGAATCAATAGTGAAGATCCATATCTGGACGAAGATGTCAAATCACTCTAAATTTTGATGAACGGCCAGGATGGTTGGATATGAGTGGATGGATCAAATTGCTTTCGATCGAGATCAATGAATTTTTTTAAAATTTTTAAAAATTTAAAATAGAAATTTTCCCTTTAATTTTTTTAAATAGATATTTTTGACAAATATAATTTTATTTTAGATTTCATTTTTAATATATATTTATTTTTTTTATAAAAATTTATTTGTAAATTTGTTTCTAATTTATTTTAACTTTAGTCTCAAAATTTTTCAATATTATATTTTATTAAAGTGAAATGGATTAATAATTCTATAGGAAAAATGTGTCTCTAATTTATATATATCTGAAATAGTTTTTTTTCTTTTTAAAAAAATTTATCAATATTTATATAAATTTGAAAAGAATTATTTTCCATCTCAAATTTTTATTGAATTTTAAACAAATTTTGTGACAGAAATTAAACAATTTCAAATTCCGTTTGTAATATGTATTTATGTTTGTTTGTAAAAAAATTATTTACAATATCATGTGTCTCAAATTCGTTTCAAATTCAGTCACATATTTTTTTAAATATTATATTTTATTAAAGTACACTCAAAGGGGCATATGTAAGTATCCCGTATTAATTTTTGATGTGATCAACTAAGTCAAGTTAGGCTCTACGCATTTAATGTCTTGCATCTGAGTATGTAGGGACTTAGGAACGCAAGAAGTCGAGCGGAAGACATAATGGATAAGAAGGAAGACACGGGAATTTGGCCAACGGGTTTGGTGCATCCGAAGGACGAGAAACTGTGAAAAAGTACACCAGTGGAGTGAGAATAACGTGCGCGACGCTTCTAAGGGATAAGAAGTCGAAGCGGAAGACTGCTCGAGGAGAAAGCCAAAGTTGAATTCGGAGAAGAAGCTGGTGACCAAAGAAGGCGTTGGACGATCAGCCCATGGCTGACTGATTTGGGCACTCGGACTAGTTGGTTTTGGCGCTCAGACTAGATGGTTCGTACGACTGGAACACCAAGGCACCCAACCGCCGCCTCATAACAATGTCGTTGTTGTGGATCACCTTCGAGTCCACATCAGGAATGGTTTGGGCGCCCGGACATGGTCTAGGTGCTCAGACATGGAAAAATTCAATCTCTAAGTCGTTGCGAAGCCTTTATATGGAGATAAAGTTTGGCTCGCTAGGGGCGCTCGGAGATACCACATCAACAAATGACTAGTTTTAACCAGTGAGCTATAAATAGAGCCCTAGTCTTCTTTAGTTGACAACAACACTTGCACTCGAATTATTCGTTTCCGTCTTCATTGTTATGTGCTTTCAACGCTTGTAAGAGGCTTTTCCTCCTACGACTAAAGGAGAGTTTTAATATGTTTCATTTGTCTTGGATTAACAACCTCCTTGGTTGTAACTAAGTAAAATTCGGTAGCCTCTTTCATTTCTATGCAATTTAGTTCTATTTTTCTAACAAGTGTTTATTAGTTAAAGTCAAAAGTTGTGAGAAGGGTGTATTTGTAATTTTAGGTAATTCACTCCCTCTTGTCGACTGCACTGATACCAACAAGTGATATTAGAGTAAGGATATTTTAGAAGGACTAACCGTCGACTGAAGCATACAAGAAATAGTCGGACCAAGCATCTATCCGTCTAAGTTAAAGAGGGAGTTCATCATGTGGAAAAAATGAATTGAGGTATTTTTTTAAAACATTTTAAAATTTTGTTAATAATCAAATACGATTTTTTAGCTCCCAAAGATTCACAAGGAGAAGAAAATAGCTTAGGACTTAGGAGATTTGTCTGTCCTTTTTGTGTTACACTAGTAGAGATTTACCATTTGGTGAACCCTACTCCCATATTACAGTAAATACTATCCACATGTACTATTTTAGGGAGGAGAGACTACCTACTGTAACTGACTTTAGGTTACTCTCTCTTAGGGTTCAGGACTATGTCCTATATTGAGTCTTGATCACTTACATTTTGCATATCACATCTCGTGATGTTACGATGTTGCGACCGTCCAACTCCTTCCAGTATTCACTATGCTAACGTCTAGACATTGACATTGCATTACACATGTTTTAGAATGTCATCCATGCATCCAATTTTGTCACTAGGAAGCAGGTTCATATGTCATATTGTCATATTTTGACGTACATATTTCGACCATAGGGGTAGATTTAACCCCGAGTATGTCCACTTTTCTTAGCACGTATAACAAGATTGGTCAGCATCAGCTTTTATTAGTGTATCTAGACGTCACTACTCAGGAGGGACTAGCTTGGAGAGTGGGATTGTAGCCAGACGTTCCAACCGAGGCTGAGGACGATTTTCCACCCATCATTCTAGTTGAGGTGGAGGAGTGACCAACATTTATAGCTGAGGAGCTCTTTGGACCTTCTTCGACCCATCCCTCGACTTCACTTTTCGTCAAGGACTGACTTGCTTGACTTGAGGAGTCTTCTGCGTAGATCCGACATTTAATCTCAGAGGATTTCACCTCTTTCCAAGGGGAGATGACCATCAAGTTTTGACAGCTAGACATATAGATGCAGTCGATCCTTCAAGTGTTACGAGTGCCTTAGCATCCCCCACCTCCACCTGCCACGATGATCAGATCTGAGTGTTTTTAATACACTGTTATACATTGTATATCTGGTTGACTTGAGTCATATAGTTAGCTATTCTTTGCCACTTTTATTTGATTAATTTGGGAAATTTATTTTTAGACTAGGACTGTTATTTTAAAAATAATTTTTCAAATAGTTTGCAAATTCTAAGAAATCTTTTTTACTTATATTTTCTAAAAAAATTCTCATTTTCTTACAATTTCAAAATTAACTTTAACCTTAGTCTAGATTAAATCCATAGAAAGCATGTTCCTATAGATCTAGGAATCAAGCATCTCACAAACACAATAGATCTACCTTGATTGTGTATTCAAAAACTTAGATCAGCATAAGATGCATAGGCAAATTGCCTTAACTTAAGATTCTTATATCAGTATATCAACACAAGTCTAGGCAAAAAAATACTAAAATTATAGTGATCAGGTTAAGTAATCCATCTTAGTCAAACACTAACTAGATACATTTACTTAACTTGACTAACCAAGTGAATATTGCTATCTTCTGATAGTTAGTTAGTAACAAACAGTTAGACATTTAAGGATAATTTCTAGATGAATATTTTTCTTAAATAATATCATATTCAGGAGGAGGATATTTGAAGCATAATTTTAAAAATGTATCTTGAAACTTCCTAAAATTCTATTTTTGAATTTGAATACTGTGTTTGAAAATTGTTTTGAAAATTATTTTGGAAATCTTTACTTAAAAAGTTTTTACTCAAAATAACTTCGAATACTCTTGTTAAAAATCTTGAAAATATTTCTAACTTAAAAACTCTAGTTTAAAGTATTTTGAAAATATTTCTAACTTACAATCTATGGTTTAAAGTATTTAAACAATATTTTTAAGTTAAAAACTCTTGATTAAAGAATATTTTAAAAATCCTTCGAACCCTTAGAAATTTTTTTGTGTGCTTGATTGAAAAAGTTTAGTTTGAAACGTATCTTGCAATTAACTCTTCAAATATTTTGAAAAGTTAGTTTGAAAATATCTTACAAGTTAGTTTTAAAAATGTTGATATTATTTTACAAAAGTTAGCTTTCAAAACCTATTATAACTTTTTCTAAATTATGTGATTTTTTTAAAACCAACTCCTCCCTACAATAAACTTGTAAGTTTTTATGCTTCTTTTTAAAAAGCTTATACTCACTTGTGTGTTTTAATACTTTGAGATACTTGCATATTTTTTGATGAATGTTAAAAGGGAAGAGTAAGAATTAAGTAAGAAAAACAAAAAACAACACTATAAATTTGAAAACCTTAATCCTAAAATGCAGAGAATAGAACACAACTTGCTTAATTACTATTCCTTCTGCATTATTTTTCTAACTTTGACCCAGGTTGCATCAAAAAGGGAAAGATTGTTGGTACAGTCAGCACCAATGGTCAAACCTGGGTTTTGATGAATGATAGATAAGTTAAAGTTAGACGTATTTTGATCTAACCTTGTTACCAAGTGTGCATAGTTGACTAACCCCAATCTGGATGTTCGATTCCTGATTGGTTGAAGATCGGATGTGTGATTACGGTAAGTCGGGATGTTCGATTCCTGACAAGTTGAAGTCCATATGTGAGATTCTTGCAAGGGTCGGGATATGCGATTCCTGATTGGAGAAGACCAGATATACGATTCTGGTAGGTCAGGATGTTTGATTCCCGAAGTCCGGATGTGTGATTTTGAAGATAACTCTACACCTGGTAAGTAGAGGTAAGTCACTGGAGAAGAGTGACTAAGTGAGGACGCGCCCCTGTTCGAAGGGACAATAGACGTTGGTCCAATTAAGTCCATTTTGGAAACCTAAAGTGAGACCTTAACTAGATCCTGGTCTCGAGGAGACATGGTCTAATTATTACTCCTTATTATTAGTGTGCTAATATTTGTCTTAAGGTTATTGGACTAATACTTTTTGTAGGGCAAAAGGAGCAAAAATGTCTCGGGTGAACAGTACCCGATGTGCCTTCAAGCTTTGAAAGGCGACTTCATACTGTTCACGGAAGGTGCCTTTAGTGTTGTAGAAGGCGTCGTCCGCAAGATAAACTTCAGACTTCATCACAAATAAGGAGCAAGAAGTTCGGGATCAAACTTTGCAGGTTGGAGGTGCCTTCAAGGTTATGGAAGGCGCTTTCCACACCCTTTATAAGGGTATCTCGACCAAGCTTCAACAATAAACTTTTATACAAGCTCCTACGTACCCGGTTTAGCTTTTCGACTGCTCCAGCTTCCTGCTATGACTCTACTAAGCTTAACTACTGCCGAGAAGTCATCCAAACACCAAACTCAACAGACTATCTATGAAAGTATTTGGTAACATAACATAATTTCTGTTCTTAATTTCTGCAAACGGAAAATATACTATGTTATACTTCTCTGATTTTTTTGTATTTGATCCCCTCTTCCGGCGGTTCCAAAAGAAGCTTTTAGTGAATTATCCATCGATAGATCCGCAGGATCTGGGTCTTGGAATATGAGTCGCCAAAGACTCCGAACCAAGTAAATCTTTGTGTTTGTACCTTTTTTTGTTTGTCTATTTATTTTTCCGCCGTGTACTCTTGTTTTAAAACAAAAAAGACAAGCTTTTGAAAACCACATGATTCACCCCCCTCTTACGTGTATCTCGATCCAACAATTTCCTCTCTTTTAAATTCTACAAAGTTAATTTGAAATAGCAAATATCCGGATCAAGTGACTCTCCCAAGGAGCTATGGAGTAGAGAATAATCATCCATGTTGAAGGAAGACACTCTAAAAGGAATTGAGCAAACAAGGTTGAAGACATTATCTTCATCAAACGATTGAGAATCTCTTCTCTTTTTTTTGTAGGTCTTTAGCAAAAATGAGTGTTAAATTTGTTGAATGGTTTTCCTACTCTTATAAGCCATCAATCGAGAAGCTTATATCAGTTCATAGCATAGTTGTTGGCTATAAGATATTTAGCAATGATATATAGGAGTTTAGAGTTTATGGGGCGACCCCAAGGTTTCACCACCTGCAGAGGTCCTGCAATGCACTTGCCACCTATGCTCTTGTTGAACCTCCCTCCATGCGACGTAGGGTTATTGTAGGGGGTCGTTAATATGGCGGTCTTACATTTTTTTATCCAAGATCACCTTAGTAAGTCATTGCTATAGAATAGTGAGCTTCTACTCAAGGATTTTTGATCTAAGGTTGATTCAAGATCAAGGGTTGTCTTGACTAGCGACAATTCTAATTAAGGGTCATGGAGGCAAAAAGCTTACCTGACTACCTTATTTAAGGGGATGGATTGGTATACCATCAAGGGTGACAAACTAAATGCGTCTTAGATCCTGGAATAGGAATGAAGTCTTATTATTTAACGATTGTGTCGAGTTTGTTTGTTGCAAGAATCAATGAAAATCATGCTCCATTTAATCCCTTCTAACTCGATCAACAAAATTTTGTGAAAAATTAAGGTTACAAACCTTAACACATTCATGTTACACTTAGCGATAGGAATGATACTCATCGAGCTGTTAAGGTATTGCGACCTTGATTTTGCCTCCAAGAAGACCATCATAGTGTTTTGACCAAAACATATTGCTGACCCAATGAAAATGGGTCGAATCAGAGTTCATATTTTCCGTCCTGTAACCATTGGAGATCGGATACTCATATCCATTAAATAATTAAATATCTTATATATTAATAATTTTTCTTCTTTCCATCTAACTGCCATCATTTAACAAAAGTTAAATCATATTAAAAATATATAATTTAAAAAATAAATTAAACGTCTATATAACCTATTTCTAACATCAACAAAAATGGTTAGTACATTTTGGAGAAAAAAATTTCATATATATATATATATATATCGCTCTTTTATATTCTCTTCTATTTAGATCGGATATCAAATTTGCTATTGGATTTCAAAGAAATTATCCTCCCTAAACATGAGAAATCCAAATTTATATTCATTATTTCATCCTTACTATGAATATAAATGTGTTGGGGTCCTTAGAAAGTCATAAAGGTGTTTTAATTAAAATATTGTAATGATCCAAAAGGATAAAAATACGGTCTCATATAAGCATCATTTCTTTCTTATAAGTACTTCATTATGTTTTAGCTATTAATTCTATGTATTGATCTAGGAATGGAT
>JBBMJZ010000002.1:11964932-11978721 GCA_037833815.1 Zingiber zerumbet
ATTTAGATTAAGTTTAATTTTAGTGTTTAAATTTTAATTTTGAATTAATTAAGTTGGTTAAATTATTTTATTTGAAATATTATTTTTAAGATTTAACTTTTTATTTATTTTTAATTTTTAATTTATTAAATTGGTTAAATTATTTTGTTTAGAAGATTATCTTTAATATTTAATTTTTTATTAAATTTTAATTTATATGATTTAGTTTTGATTCTTAGTGTTTGAATTGGTTCATATAGATTAATTTATTATATTAGTTTTATTTATAGTAAGAATTGTCCTTGAGATTTAAATTTTTAATAATTTATAATTTTCAATTAATTAACTTTTAATTTAGATTTGAATTATTAATTAAATTATTCATATTTTTAATTGAATTTTTTAAAGTAAAATTATTACTATTAACTTAATTATTATTTAATTTAATTTTTTAATTAAATTTCATTTATTCAAATCTACTGAAACATGATCTAAATTATTACGAGAAGAAATTATTCTATATATATTAAAAAAATGAAGAAAACTGAGGTGAAAAAACTCCTGCTCGATTAGTGGTTTCACCAATTTTGAGCGAATAAGGCTTTTTCGAATTTATAAAAATCAACTAGGTAGCGAAAAATAAAATGTTGATTCGGAGCCTTCGATAACTCCTACTCCAAAACCCAGGTCATTTGGACCTATCGACGGATAATCCATAGATATTCTCTACCGGTAAACTCCTGGTAGAGTAATTGAGTATAAGATAGAGAAATAGGAAAGTGTAATAACCCTATATTTTACTTAGCAATAAAGTAAATGACTATTTAAAAATAAATGTTACCCAACATATGAAGAAGAAGATTTGGATTGAGTTCTGACGTTGGAGATAGTCTAACTATAGCAATTAGGTGTAGTAGCATCGCAGCGGAGTGGTAACACAAGCCAGATGGTAGAGAATAAGCGTAGAGAAGTTGTTATTTAATGTTGGTTGAAGATCTCATTTTACACCATTAGAGGCGCCTCCAATGGCGCTTATCTGATCAAAAGGCTTCAACTCTTATCTACTCTGAGGTGCCTTCATCAGCTCTGAAGAACCTCCAATGCGCTTTAAAACACGTCCAATGTGCTCCAGGGTGCCTCCATGCTATGAAAGTTTATCTGCAAACTTTATTTTTGTTAGGGTGCCTCCACCCTATCCAAGGCGTCCCCGCATAGCCCTAAGACACCTCCTCGCAGCTTCGAGGCGCCTCGAACATTGTTCATCCGAGGTAATTATTTGCAATTCAATCCTGCAAATTCATGTTAGCCCAAAAATTTAAAAAAAAATAATCTATTATATCAAGATCTGGATCTAGTCATGGTCTTAACTTAGACTTCCAAATGGATCTAAGCTAGACCAGCACCTACAATCCAATTGGGACTCATCTTTACTAGATCACTCTCCTCCAGTGACTTACTTTCACTTACCATTTACAGTCACTTGACTTGCCTCTTTAACCCACTAGGTCTTTCTACCAATTGGCAGGTCCTCATACCCAACTAAACTTCAACCAGTTGTCAGGCCCCACAAATCCAGCTAGACTTCCTGCCAGATATCAGGTCACCTTTTAACCTATCTAGATTTTGTGCTAGTTATCAAGTCCTCAGACCTAACTTGCCTTCAGTATGGTGTCAGGTTTTCTAGATCCATCAATTCCTGCACACTCGATAAAAGTATCAGATCATACAGGATCTAACTTTAACCATTTTGTCATTAATAAAACTAAATTTCAATTATTAGTATCAACTTCACTAACAAGAACTCCGGGGCAATCCCTGGTGCCCTTCTAACCCTCCGTGCTTCTCTTGAGTTTCTGCCATTCCCTTGGTGCTTCAAAATGGTGGTTCCTCCCTTCAACCTCTTTGGTGGTTCCAAGCAGCAATAGCAGTATGGACCTTTGCCACTTCACCAGTGATCATTCTCTGGAAGTCTTGGCGCAGGAACTGGTTGGAGAATTTGAATATCTTTACTTCATAATTCTAATTCTCAAATATGACTCAGTAATCCCCAAATATCAAATTTTTAATATAGTGAGGCATGACGCAAAAGATAACTTTTGAATGACTCTTTCTTTTCCTTTGTAGAAGTTTCAAAAAAAAATCTATAAAATGCTCTAAATTACTCATCTAATATAACTTTTCCTTCAAAATTAGTAATTCGATCTCAATTTTTTTTAATTACCGTATAATAAAAAAACAATTAAGTTTTGAAATATCTTTATAAAGCTAAACTAAATTTAGTAACAAAATTTACTTACTAAAACAATTAGGGAATTAGAATGAATGATAAAATAAATAACATATAATCTATAAAATATTAAAATTAGAGATAAGCTAAACTAAGTTGATGAACAAAGCAAAGCAACACGCTGAGATCTATATGCACATATGAGTGGGGTAAATTAGAGATGATTAATATAACCTATTTAGATTAAGAAAATCCTAATCACATTGTAGGTAGGAAACTAAATACGCTATTTATATTAAGTATGTTTAGGTAATTTTCATCTTGACAACTAAAATGATGTGTTTTCATAATTAAAGCTCGATGAAATAGCTATAACAGTGCTTAAACAATTCAATCAGATAACTTTGGTAAAGTAAAACTAAATTTGTGAAAAGTTAAATTCAATTATAATGAGAATATTCAAATAAATTAAAAAATTAAAAATACATCGGAAAAAAACTTATAATCTAAAAACTATTACTTTTCGAGACGAAGCCGAATGCTTCGATTGTAGTGAAGGTGAAGGAAGCCAGAGTCAAAACCTTGTAGGGAACTTGTTGGAACCAGTCCGGACTTTAACAAAAATGCCGGTGGAGGTGAAGAAGCTGCCGGTGAAGCCTGAACTTCGGCCGAAAGTCCACGCGACGAAAACGTAGGGACTGCTTAGCTTAGGGAGTTGGCGATTTTGACGATTATGAGATAATTTCGTCAGGAGTTTTTTACAAGAAAACGAAAAAGTTCGCTCAGTTGTTTTGGACGAGACAAATTTGCTTTTTGCAAGACTCGACGACCTCCATTTGAAAGTTCCTCCAAATCTAGATTCACCTTAAACATAGTCAGAATCTGACCAACTAGAATGAATCATGACCATTCATTTTTTTGATATGCATTAATTAAAATTACATGTATTATTAATTAAACTTGCATGTAATAAAATATTTTATAGATTCTCTGACTGATCAAATTTTGACGGTTTAGAGTCACTCAATTGTTAGGAGTCGCTCAATTGTTTCAGACGAGACACGACAACCATGAGGGAAATGACAAAGGGTACAATGTGAGAATCTACCAAAATTTAGGTGATCCCTCTCAAACTGATGAAACTTAACCAAAAAGTCAACTTAAAGAAGTTTCCAAGAACATTCATTGAAGGAGAATTATGATTTAGAAATGTAAAATAATTAACTTTAGAAAAGTAAAAAATATATTTTTTCATATGCCAAAAGAGAATCAACAAAGGCAAAAAATGAAATGAGGACGAGTTTGACCAAACTGTTACTAGAGGAAGCCAAGTGCTTCCTAAGCACTCTTTTCTTTTTAACCGTACGTTTTCATAGCAAAATAACAAGGCAAGACAAAACTTCATATTATTTGAGCTAGTCTCTTCAGTGAGGAGGAGGCACTGTTGCTCTCTGTGTCCCTTCTCCCATCTTTCATGATACAATGTTCTGATTGACATCATTTAGAGCTTGCCTTTTTGTTTCCACCTGATCAACGAGAAGAAAGAATCAAAGGTTTATTCTCAAGGCTCAAACTGTTGCAGTAGTAGACATGAAAGAGAAAAATAATACCTTGTCGACATTGCTGCTCATCTTCTCCTTGTACATCTTCTTCAGCTTTCTCAGGCTAATTAAATCCAAGTTTCCCTGCACATTTTGCTTGTTCTTGTTTTCATTTACCACCACATCTGTGGACAATTCGGCAGAATATTGATCATTCTCTTTGTCTGAGACAGAAAGTTGACATTTTGTGACAGCAATGACTTCGCCTGCTTTAGCTTTCTCAGGAATATCAGAAGCCTGTATGATGAAAGAATCTATTGTCGCGCCAGGAATCTCATGTTTGGTTTCATCATCTTCGGGGGCAAGATCTTCAAGGTGAAAATCTTCATTTTGCTTATCATCCTTTTTGTCTGCGCCAGAATGTTGGCATTTTGTGACAGCAATGACTTTGCCTGTTGTCTCTACCTCGTTGTCACAATCAGGAGTATCAGAATCCTGATTCTGGATGAAGGAATCTACTGTTGCATCAGGAAGCTCATGTTTGGTTTCATCATCTTCGGAGGAAAGATCTTCAAGGTGAAAATTTTCATCCATCTCATTGGTACGTTCATCTGCAGCATGTTTGGTTTCATCATCTTTAGGGGCAAGATCTTCAAGGTGAAGATCCTTGGTTATCTCTAGGTTCTCTAAAGAAGTTATGAGCCCTTGGACAGGTGAACCTTCAAAATCACATTTGGTCTCAGGTACTTCACTTTCTTGAATCACCTCCACAACTTGGTATTGATCGCCATGGATGCCTCCATCTTCATTTGTATCAGAGTCATCTTTGGTATCACCACCTAAAATGCGCAAAGATTAGAGGATAACATGGAAAAGTGAAGAAAAAAGAATTAATACCTTCATGATGTTGAATTTGTTCATCTTCTGGAACAATTTCATCCACTAAACTGTCTCTTTCAGTAATCATATCCATCGGCTCCTTCATATTAGTAAATTGTTCATCTGCTGTAGCTATTTCTTCCACTAAATCGTCTTCTTCTGTAATCATGCCCATCGGTTTCTCTTCTGAGTCCATCGGTTTCTCTTCATCATTTTTCGGAAACAAATGGAGTTGCAAAGAAACCTCCTTCACATCAGCTTCTGGAGCTTCTTCTGTAGGCATAACAATCAGTTCGTCTTTGACAACACCTAACTCTTCGGCATTTGGAGTTATTCTGTCCTCTTCAAGATCATGCATCTGAATATTGGCATCAACTACCACCAAAGTGCAACCTTCTTCACAGTGATCGTCGACTTCCACTGTAAACAAATCCAGGATCAACCTCTGATTAGATATTTTAAAAGAAAAAGGAAAACGCAAAAATCTAACGAGAGGAATAAATCACAAAATGGTACCTTTTTCACCTTTGTCCAGTTGCTCTTCCTCTGACACCACAACTATGGTAGGAAATTCTTTAGCTTCTGGATCTATTACAGCTTCTTCAAGAGAATTTTGTGGAACATCAGAATCAACGACCGCCAAATCGCAATCTTTATCACCATTATCGCCTTCCTCTACCAGAGCATTGCTTATCTCTATGCCTGTCACCACCATGGAGAATACATAGTTAGATTAAAGATTAAACTTTTGAAAGAGAGGAAACAGTTGCTTAAACTTGGTTCATATTCTCCACCTTGTTCCGGTTCTACTTCTTGGAATGAAGAACCCATCTTGAAAGCAGATTCGTCCGTCTTAGCTCTAATCCTTGAGCTCCTCCTCACGGTGGACGTGGTGCTATCTTCGATAGTCGCTCTGGTAGACTGCCTCGTCTTACGACGAGTTGTAACTCTAGCCGAAACAACCGTATCTGCAACCTCTTGCTCCACCGCAACTGGGGTTTTGGCTGCTGTCCTCCGACCAGTTAGGCGGGCTGGAGTTTTCATTGCGTCTACGGGCTCTTCTTCCTTAGCTTCAATGTCAATTTTCTTGCTCGCCCTTCTAGTGCTCCTTGGAGGCGGCTTTATGGAGCTGCATTTAGTGACGGTCATCGATGTGGCCTCCCCTACGGCCTCTGTCTCCACCTCCTCCTTTTCATTTTCTTCTCCTTCAACAGCCAATCGCCGGATCTCGGAGGCATTCACAGTCACACGGCGTGCCCGAGGAAGGGGGCTCGCGGGCTGCTCCCTGGGCTCGATTGAAGCTTCAAAATTCACCGCCGGCGCCGGCGCCTCGCGGCGCAAGGAGGCCTTGCGGGAAGAGGGGACAAAGGGAGTCAGATCCTGAAGCACTTCTTGGGCGTTCTCCAACAATCCATCCTGGAGCATCAAACAATCCATTTCATTACGCCATCAAGATGCGGAAAAGAAGAAAAACAAAAGAAGATTTAGAAGAGATCAATCTTACGGCATGGAGGGTTTGGAGGGCGTCGGCCATGGCGACGTTGGTGATGTTGGCCGGGATACGATTCTGCTTGCAGAGGGCTTGAAGCTGTCGCCTGGGCATGCTGTAGAAATCCATGGCTGCTCTCCTCCTCCTCTTCTCTTCTGCTGCGATCGGGTCTTCTCGATCGGGATTTCGATCGGCCTTTCTTGGTGAAGGGGGCATCCGCTGAATGCCTATATATAGACACGTGGAAAGTTCGAGATTTTTCGACCGTTGGAGCCTGTCTGCATGCCTGTCTTACCTCATTTGATTTAATTTAATTCCAATATTCGACCGTTGAGGGGTTGCCTTATCACATTGGATTTATTTTTATTTAATTTTATCATTGGAAAGTCTTTGAATGCCTATAAATTTGTAAAAAAAATATATTTATATTTTAAAATTTTAAATATATTCTCTCAAGAATAAAAGCACTTTATTTTAAATAATTTTATTTTTTTTAACCTTTTTTCTCTTTCTTAATTGTTTCTCCTTTATTGCTTACTTTTTTTATTAAAATGACAAAAAATTATTAGTAATTGCTACTCATTAATCTTTTATAATATTAATTCAACATAATTATCTTATTTTAAATTCTCTAACTGCTTCAAAGTGATAAAATTTCAATGTTAGATTTAAATTCAAATCAATCTCTATCTATTTAGAGTTAATGTTTTCAAAAGGCAAACTAATTTGCTACTTAAGTTTCTAGAAATGATTTGGCAGAGCTGACATACTCCGCATGGCAGGTGCAGAACTTGATCAAAGCAGAGTCACACGAGTCTGACCCAACATAGGATTCTCTGACCCAAGGGTGAGGGGTCACATAGCCACGGGCTAACCTAGATTGAGCACAAAGGGTGGATTGATTGGAGGGGTAGGCGAGTGATATGAGTTGTTCTCTGACACCTAATTTTGAGCATCGGAGGAGTTTACCCAGGTTCATCTTGGCGTTCCAGAGGAGATCTTCTAGACTATTTTTTGCGGTCCTGATCCCTTAGCATTCATTAGTGGGATGAATAGTCTCCACTTATAAAATAAGTGGGGACTATTCATCCCCACTAATGAATGTTAAAGGACCATCCATAAAAAGTGATCCAGAGGATCTAGCCTCTTCTTGTTGTCAGTCGTGGGAAAGCTCTAGATTCCATCTTTGGCATTCATCATTCCATTCATCTTCTTCGGATCCCGGGTTCTCATTGTAGCAAAAAGATAAATACGTTCGCCCCCAGCGCCCCCGCCAACTCGTCCTAGGGCCAACACGGATCCCGGATTCTCATTGCCTAGGCCAAAGGCGGCTTAATCACTAGCCGGCCCGATAGAAACTAACCCAATAAAGAAGCATTTGACCAGAGACGACCTATTCTCGTCTGACCTACTTGTGGTGATCTATCCAGAGCCCTCAAGGAATTGGGCCATCATGCTATTTCAACCGAATCAAGACACCCTCAATCATTAAACTTTATTTACACGAAAATAAAACATGTGTTTTGCGCCAACGTTATGAAATGAGTTTCTGAATCTTTTTCGATAATTATAAGCAAACTTAACATCGAAGATCTCAGAGACACTTTTACACCTTGCATTGAAATATTTGAGTTGTGAGATTACAGAAACAAGATTTAAGAGTAAGAGACAGTGTCAAATGCAAGCGGTATACATATTACATTCTCATTCGATACTCCTATGGGGGATTCACCGCAAACAAGTTTTAACTTAGAGAAATAAGGTTTGCAGTGAAATTGGTGTCGGCGAACTATTTCTTCACACAACAATCTCACTACCACTGTTTTAACTCTCCGAAATGACTTTCTTCAGAGTATAGTTCGCTGCTAAAGAGTAATACACGAACAAGTTCACTACCGATATACCTGCTAGTACCAAGAAATAGTAATCAAGATGGCCTTTGTTCAAATCATCTGGGATCCAACCAGGCTCTCCTTCGCCCGATGTTACCTTGGCGATAACTGTGATGATGAACGAGTTCAAGTAATTGCCTAGAGCCATTGATAACATAACCATCGCTGTGCAAAAGCTCTTCATTCTGTCGGGTGCCTGGGCAAAAAAGAACTCAAGCTGTGTGATGTTATTGAAGACTTCCGAGCTGGCGAGGATAAAGAACTGGGGGAGTTGCCACAAAATGCTCAAAGTTTCACCAGCATTGGCATTCGCTAATCTCCTGCTCTCATTGTAAGAAGCAGTTAACATAGTCAGGATCAGTAGGAAACGACCGATTCCCATGCGCTGCAGCTGGGAAAGTCCTGTTCCATTTCCTAAGTATTTCTTAGATGCTGGAGTTATGTAGTGGTTGTAGGCAAAAACCCAGATCATGACACTTATGATTTCGAAGGAGCACAGGGATGCAGGAGGGACAGAGAATGAACCGATTTTCATGTTCATTGTACTCCCTTGCTGAATGAAAGTGGTAAACATTTGAACAAATACAGCTGCATAGACAATGCTGTTAGCCCATATCGGTAGGAGACGCAGGAACAGCTTCAATTCTTCCACTTGAGTGACAGTGCACAGACTCGATGAGTTTTGAGGAGAACCATCTTTTAAATCTAGGGCAGAAACCATAGCTGCTTTATCCAAGAACCTGAGAACATGATGAAAGATTTGTCTATTTTAAATTCCAAGGAAGAATAAAATGAAGAGAAAGAAATGGATATTGAATATTGCATAGTTTTAAGAAGACTAGAGTTAAGATTTTCTACATTGAATCATGTCTGTGCATGTAATCAATAAGAGCTTTACTCTTCCTGCCAATGATACAACAACCAAGCCTTATGCCACTAGGTTTGTTGCCAATGATGACGAGGAAAAATGTTATAAGAGTCATCACTTTGTTTCAAGAATTCAAGGAAAACATTTCCAAGGTGATTCTACCAGCCATTTGCTTTTGTTGCCCTAAGAACTAATATTAACAACAAGAAGATATTTATCCAACAACAGAATGCTGCCATTTTTCAAATAGAACAGTCCACCATAGAGCAGTGCTGATGAAAAAAAGGATATACAAAATAAAAGAAATTTTCCAATATATTTCTTAAGATAGTGAGCAAGTGTGATGTTTTGCTCTCTTTGTTTCTTGTTTTCTCTGTCAAAAGTTCTACTTTGAGGTTAAAATATGATCTACTTTTTTTCAAGAGCTAGTTTACAAGGAATGTTTGGTAGGAGCCATCTAATTTGATTCATTTACAGGAGGAACATGTTCAAAATACCTGAACTCATTTGTATGTGGTAATTTCTGTTGCACACCAGATGTGCTCTTGTTGACTTCATACAATAGGCTGCTATCCCTGGGGAGTTCTGCATTCCTCTTCTTGTAGGAAGCAACCAGTACCTGAACAATACTCGCCAAGGGACTTCCAGTTGGCAATCGTTGCCGAAAATTCGGTGTACCCAACACAAATGCTGCTAAAGCTGTAGCCAAGCAGAATGTAGCAATGCAATAGCCAAGCCCCCAATCTATATTCTCCTGTATCCATACAATAATGGTTCCTGACGTAAGTCCTCCTAAGGTGATGCAAAGATAAAACCAACTAAAGAAGGCGCCCTTTCTTTCTTTTTCTAAGGGAATCTCATCATCAAATTGGTCTGCACCAAAAGGAAGAAGTGTTGCCTTGATTCCCCCGCTTCCAATTGCAACAAGATATAACCCACAAAATAGAAAGGTGCTTGATGACTGACACGAATTCCCCTCACAATTAAATGATTTTGATGTTGCTGAAAAGGCAGAAGAAGTGACGGTAACCATTCCCTACCCAAAAGAAAGGTGAATTAGTAAATGGCATCCAATGAGAACCTGAAAGTGGCGATCCATCAGTAACAAAGTTATAGAACCTAAGTCTTACTATGAGATATACAAAAAGGGAGATCAATATTGTTTTGTAATTCCCCCAATAGGTATCGGCCAAAATAGCTCCAAACAACGGTGTCGTGAAACATGTCCCGCCCCAAGTAGCCACATTTGCTGCATTTGCAGCATTGTTTCCATGGAGAACAGTATGAAAGTAAACGATCAAGTTTGCTCCAATACCATTAAAGGCAACACCATCCAAGTACTGGAATCCTGCATGACGGCATATGCATAATGGGAAAATGTTTGTTCTCTGTGCATATTTATCTATGACTTTGACATATACATCTAACAAAAACTTCAGTTGATAATTCCAATTGATCATATGCTTCTAGTACTACACAAATGTTGTGAAATTGAAAATTATCATGGAAAAAACGGAAAATCAAGCGATGATTAAAAATGACAAAGACAATAACTCGACTTGAAACCTTACCCAAAATGGTAGCTAGTGCTTTTGAGTTGCTAGGCTTATGATTCAAGTGAGGACCATGGAGGCTAGATTCATTCTCCAAACTCTGAAATAATAGTTAAATTAATAAAGCATCTTCTTCGCAGAAAAGATTACTGAATCGTTTCTCCTTAAAGTCAGTGGATGGTGCAAGATTAGAACCTTTTATTTGTCAGAATTTAAAGGCTCCAATAGAGAGAGAAAAACTAAAACAATAAACACAAAAATAAACAGATGATTTATCATAATGTTGGTTCTCTTGAAGACGAGTAGATATAGAAAAATGAATTCGCAACTGAATGAGCTAGCAACCTAGAAGATGCCAACGTTTCCAGAAGCAATTAAAATCTTTCTTTTTAGCTAACTTCGATTTCTTTGCAGAGGAAAAGATAGAGGAAATTCATTCTCATAGGCAGAAACTATCTGTCCCGTTATCGTAGATCAACTATGAATGTGACTTCTTGAGTACCAAGTTACAACATCTACTATTGATCTCCTACGTATTTGGTCCAAAGTAGATATGTTTTAATCAAAAACAAAAACTTCCACTGAAATATAATAAAGACATGAGTTTTGCAGGAATCCGTATCAGAGTAAAAAACACAAGCATCCTCAAACCCCAAAATCTTCAAGGAGCATCACTTGCGTGGTTTATTCACTATATCTCAACAAGGAACTCACCAGGTAGAGGATGTCGGAGATTCTCATGTCACTGAACTGATTCACAGGCCAAATAACATTCTAGGGTTCCCCAAATCACTCATTTCTGAACTTTCAGTTATAAATTCAAACACCCAAAAATTCATGATATATAGATAAAAATGGAACAAAACCCCTCCTCTCCAGTCTCCAGCAAAGATTGAACAACTTTCTTCTCCATAAAGTAGAACCAAAACGAAAAACAGAAAAATGTAGCATCCCTAAAGATGAAGCTGATTACCAGAGGCATCAAAGGACTCCCTTCGCCATTCTCCAATTCATCATCTCCCTCCATCGCCATGCCAACCCGCGAGTGTTGAAGCAAGCGCGAGATGAAGCCCTCTTTCGCAGCGCTCGACTCGATATAAATAGCGTTCCCATTGTTATTACGTAACACGATAGGAGTCACCGCAGATTATCACACATGCGGTGGAAATAATAACCGTATGATCAAAACACACACGAACATCCAACGCTACGAAATATGGAACTTAGACAAAGCTATATGCGGTAAAACTCACTGGCCAACAGTGGGTTGGTAATGGGCGAAGAGCCATCGGATGGTTGAGAAGCGGATCAGGTGTGCTTAGGATTGAATAAAACAAGCCATTTTTAATAAAAATATCCTTCCTATAAAAAATTATTAGAAAAATAAAAATATTCCGAATTTAATACATGTATTCCATTATTTATATTTTCATGATTAAATACTTATCTTTTCTAAGGTATTTAGAAGGGAGGTAAATAATGGTGACAGAGTATCTCTTAAAATATGAGTAATTTTATTCTTTCCTAAATATTCGATGTTTACTACGTTGGAAATATTTTATCATTAATATAAATACGTCATATGTTTATTAAGATTTTATTTATTTATTTATTTAGAATCTTTTCTTTTAATTAATTAATTATATTGTATGATTTAAATGTACAAAATTAATTAAAATTTTATTTTAATATGTATATCATATCTTTCTTTTTTGATCTTGTCATAATTTATCACAACATTAAGTATTAACTAAATGATAATAACGAGTAATTATCAATATATATATTAAGTATTAACTAAATATATATACTTTTCAAAAAAAGGGTTGAAATGTTTTTCAAATATCAATAGTCATAGATAACAATCAATTTATTTTTCCACATTTAATTATTATATTTATTTAGTACAAAATATGATTTAAAAGTCTAACATACACTCTTGTGGTAATATCACTCGAGTATTAACTCGACTCTGAGTGAGGACATTGATACGCTAATTGATTAATATATCAGTAATTAATATAAATTATTTTTTATTTTCCCCTTTAACAATCAGTCATGAATTAATATGTCTATTCATTAAAAAAATTAAAAATATTCGTAATGTGTTAAATTTGTTATAAATTATAAGTTTATTGTATATATTTATTTAAAATTAAATGTTTGTTCATTTCTACATTTCTTTTCTTATTATATTAAATGAAGTCCAAACTGTTTGAATTTCTTAATGAACTAAACATTTAAATTTCCTTTTATGATATTTAATGTCAACTTCGAAATACATTCACTTTTAAAATAAACTAGTTATCGGTACACGAGTTACGTGCGTAATACAATTCTAAGAATCAAGAATTAATTATTTAGATAAAATTCATTAAATCCATGCAATAGTGTAAGGATGACGCTAGAGAATCTCATTAACAAACTACTGTAACGGTCTTCTCTATGCAATAAATTAATTTAATTTAATATCTTAGTAAAAAAAATTAAGAAAAGTATATTTTTTTAACATCGTCGTCTAAAATATTTATAAAAGTTTCTTTAATCATAGTGTTGTCAATTCTAAGATTTGGGACTAAAGAAAACTATTTTTCTATATAAAACAATCAGAAAAAAATAATAATGAGAAAATTCATAATAATACGCCGTAGCTGAGTCTCCAACTCTAGATCACTGATTGTTTCGCTTATGGAATTACTAATAAACATTGAAATTTTTTTTAGTGTGAATAGAAAAAAAGACATTAAAGTAAATTTATTTTAGGCTTTACCAAAGTTAGTTAGTAAAGAGGGAGATTTTTAATAAAATAGTAAGATAAATAAGATGAATGTTTTAGATTATTAAATTGGCAAAAGGGTAAGCAAGATAGGAAACATAAAAAATAATATCGGATAAAATAAAAAAGAAACTTTTTAAATTATTATTAAAAAAACTATTTAAAAAATATATCCAAAAAGGTTCCATCATATTTTTTATCCTAAAAATAATTTTCTTTTGAGCAATTTTTTTTTCAAAGTTATGATATAATAACACTTCGAGTGTAATAATTTTGAACAAATTTAAATATTTTTAAAATAATCTAAGTATTATGATATTATGTTTTTTTTAAATATAATGGGATATCTTTTAATATTTTTTAAAAATAGAGTTACAAAAGACATCTTTTTAATTTATGTCCAACAATATTGTTCATTTAAATAATATAAGGGAAAATGATTTATCAAGTTATGTTTAAATACTATGTTTTTTTTTAAAAAATGATTTAAAGTTTTAGCTGCTTAAAATACTAACCAAAAACACTTTGACCATATTATGTTTTTTTAAAAAACATATGAAAACAAGAAAAAAAGGAAAAATATTA
>JBBMJZ010000002.1:11978821-11999191 GCA_037833815.1 Zingiber zerumbet
CTATTCGCAACCCATATACGTCTAAGGTTATATATTTAATTTAATAAATTATTTAAATTTATTTATTTAATTAATTCTGTATATATTAAACTGATATAAATAATTTTTATATTGGATTTATAATTTAAAAAATATATATATTTTCAGTTTAAAATTTTATATCGAAATTACTGTATATTTGACAGTATCATTGGTGGCATAATTTCCACGTGGTATTTTCGTTTGATTGAATGGTTGGTCAATCACGCATTCTAAATTGTCTCGCCAACCTATTCTTTTAGCCGCCACCAATCTCTCTTCACTTTTTATTTTATTATATTATTATTATTATTTGATTTTAAAATTTATATTTAATTTCAACCTTTAAATTTCTTTTTTTTTTTTTTAAATGGATGGAATTTAGTTATTTAGGATTATTTATATTTTCCAACTAGCAGCGTGCTGTGAGGGATGTTAGATGAAGATTCAACACGGCATTCAAATGATTCAAGTCAAATTTTCTTTGACTCGTAAAAAATATATTATTTTTTAAAAAACATATTGACATTTTTTTTCCCTAATTTGTTCTCTTTAAATTCTCAATTAATATTTTATAAATTAATTATCTTCTTTAGCGACTTAAAATATTAGTGATGTGATGCTATGCTATGAATTAAAAATAACATATTGTATGGGGTAAAATAATAAAACTATTAAAATTTTGAATTTTATGGGGGCATTTTGACAATCATAAAACTCTAAAACTGTTATTTTTTAATTATCTTTTCTTAAAAAGGTTTAAAAAATCATTTTAAAATAATTATTTATCTTGCGGATTTTCACATGTTGCTATTTATAGTCTGCGATAGCCATGGAAGAAATATCTCCCCCCTCTTCTCACCTACCCACCCGTTGGATCTGCTTCCGAGGAGGGCGATCGATCGATCTGAAGGTTTGCGCTCTCTCTCTCTTCCTCTCATCCTCCGATCCTTCTTCTCGTTCAGCTTTAGATCTGCTAGGTGTTATTTGAATTCTCACAGATCTGTTGCCGGGTCTTCTCTTGCAATTATTAGACTCGATCTAGATACTTTATTTTGGTTTCAATTGCTTGTGGTTCGGAAGATAGAAGTTGGGATGTCGTATTGTCTTAAACTGATTTTTTTTTTTTTGTAGTTTTACCCTTTGCTTTTGTATGACTAAATAGCGTTTGCGTGATTGGCTAATGGAGAAGGAATTAAATTTATGTAATTTTCGTCGATGGAGAAAAGAGTACTAGTTTTTTATCGTGTTAGTTTTGCTACTACAATTGAAGATCCATTACTTTAGATGTTTGGCAGCGCCTTGATGGTGTTTTTTTACCTCACTTTGGTTGATCTTTTGTTGCATGAAAAGTTTATGGCTTCTCTCTAGATCCTTATTGATTGCTATATTAGACATTAGTTGGATCATATCCTCTAGGTGTTTTCTTACTGTTGTTGTAGCAAAAGGTGATTACGCTCACCCAAACCCCTCACAACCTGTCCACAAGTTATGTTAAGGGAGGTAAATTACGGGGTTAGCTTATAGCCGACGGTCAAGTTGGCTAGGGGGTGGGAGGAGATATTTTTCCCAGAGGGCATGCGCCCACCGGGAATTGATCCCTTATCCCATTGTAACAAGTCTGCCACCCCTCTTACTGTTGTTGGTTAGAGACAAGATGCCAAAGTTTTAGATCTGACTTTCTTGAAAAGAAACTAGAACAGATGCAACAACAAAAATAAATTTCTGTAATTGCTTATTTTGACTTCTCTGTTAGATTGTCTTAAAATGCACAAGCCATTTGTTGGATCAAGTATTGTATGTTATATAACTTCTTACTGAGTAGGTTGGAGACAACATATCCACTTAGAACAGAAGTGTTTTGTTGAAAAGAAAACTAGGACAAACACTGTTAAAAAAATGTCTGCAATAGTATGTTTTCACTTCTATATCAGATAGTCTTGAAATGCATAAGCCATTTCAGATCTCTTGTTTTTTCTATTGATTATTTTTTCTTCTCTTTTTTCTTATGTGATACTCTTTTTTCTTCAAATAACAAGTAGAAGTTTTTCCTTGGTTAACATAAATGATTGAAGATTGCACTTAGTTGTATGCTAAATGATTGCCTGTTCTTAATTTTCAATTCTTATTAACATTATGCTTCATCTTGGTGAGCAGAAATACACTGAACATCTCGGTTAGAAATTAGATGATTTTTTTGTTACATTTTGTTAAGAAACTTTGTTTGATGGTTTTACTTCTTCAAGAAAAAAAGTTGCTTCCTAAAGTGACCGTGTGTCTAAAGGTTCTCGACTTCTATTGGAAGGAGCTCTATAAATCTAACTATGCTGTATTATTTTATTGTTGACGGAACTGAAATGTCATTTCTCACACTTTTTATGTACATTTCTGCTCTATTATGTTATCCTTGTGTTCATAAACCTAATCCTCAATTAACCTGAGATCAGAAATTATCCTCATTGTTCAACTTGTCGCTTTTGTATTCCTAAAACATTGTATGGGTTTGTTGTTATTCAGCAGTCTGTGCTGATATAATCACAGAGGCTGTTGCCCTAACTTCCATTCTATATTTCCTGTGTATTATTAGTCTACTATTGCTAAGTTAATCTACTTCAACTATATTTCTCATGATAACAGAAAGTATATTAAGATTTTTTTTGAAAGAATGTATATATTCCATCTCACATTTTCTCTCAATTGATTGCCTCACCCTTCTTGGTTAATTTGCATTTGTACTAATCCATCATTGTTGATAATTATTGATTACTCACCTCTGAACATGGCTATTTTGTCTTTTGCTAGCACTGCAAAGTGGCTTCTTGAAACACAATATGAAAAAAAGACGTGTCTGTTCATATGATTTTTGTGAATGTTCTACCTCAATTTTCTAGTATGTCGGAAGTACTCGCTTATAGCCAATCATACTGCTTGCTTTGAGCTTCTAAGAGATGCAATAAGGCATGAATGTGAATTTATGTTATTTTTCACCATGGTTCATTCAATGGAGTACTACTGAGATATGTAGCTTTCTATTTTTTATTTGATTCTGGATCTTTTGAATTCTTTGAAAATTAAGTCTCCTTGCATAATCTTTAAACAGGTTAAACATGGCTCTCTCGAGAATAGGCCTTGCCGGTCTTGCTGTCATGGGCCAAAACCTAGCCTTGAACATTGCTGAAAAAGGATTTCCTATTTCTGTATACAACCGGACCACCTCCAAAGTTGATGAGACTGTCGAACGTGCTAAACTCGAGGGAAACCTCCCTGTTTATGGTTTCCATGATCCTGCAATCTTTATCAACTCAATCCAGAAGCCCCGCGTTGTCATCATGCTTGTGAAAGCTGGTGCACCAGTGGATCAAACCATAGCCACACTTTCAGCTCACATGGAAGTGGGTGACTGCATAATTGATGGAGGGAACGAGTGGTATGAAAATACTGAGAGACGCGAAAAGGCAATGGCCGAAATTGGTTTACTCTATCTTGGAATGGGAGTCTCAGGTGGTGAGGAGGGTGCTCGACATGGTCCTTCATTGATGCCTGGAGGATCGTATGAAGCTTACAAGAACATAGAAGATATTCTTCTTAAGGTAGCTGCTCAGGTGCCTGACAGTGGTCCCTGTGTTACATACATTGGCAAAGGTGGTTCTGGCAATTTTGTAAAGATGATCCACAATGGGATCGAGTATGGGGACATGCAACTGATTGCTGAAGCTTACGATGTATTGAAATCTGTGGGGAAGCTTACAAATGAAGAGTTGCATCAGGTTTTCTCAGAATGGAACAAGGGTGAGCTGCTCAGTTTCTTGATTGAGATCACAGCTGATATTTTTGGGGTGAAGGATGATAAGGGTGATGGTTATCTCGTCGACAAGGTCTTAGACAAGACCGGAATGAAAGGTACTGGCAAGTGGACTGTGCAACAAGCAGCAGAACTATCAGTGGCCGCCCCAACCATTGCGGCATCTCTCGATTCCAGGTTCCTAAGTGGACTGAAAGAAGAAAGAGTTGCAGCTGCTAAAGTTTTCCATTCTGGTGGATTCGATGGTGTCTTCGACAGTGAACCAGTTGACAAGAAGAAGTTAATTGATGATGTGAGGCAAGCGCTTTATGCCTCAAAAATCTGTAGCTATGCACAAGGCATGAATCTGATAAGGGCAAAGAGCATCGAGAAAGGCTGGGATCTCAAGTTGGGCGAGCTAGCTAGGATATGGAAAGGCGGGTGCATTATCCGTGCAATCTTCTTGGACCGGATCAAGAAGGCATACGATAGGAACCCCGAGCTATACAACCTGCTAGTGGATCCTGAGTTTGCCAAAGAGATACTGGATCGCCAATCTGCTTGGCGCCGAGTTGTTTGTCTTGCTATCAACTCTGGCATCAGCACTCCTGGGATGTCGGCTAGTTTAGCTTACTTTGACACTTACAGGAGGGAAAGTGTTCCTGCCAATTTGGTTCAAGCCCAGAGAGACTACTTTGGAGCTCACACATACGAGAGGACCGACATTCCTGGGGCTTTCCATACTGAGTGGTTCAAGATCGCGAAGCAGTCCAAGATCTGAACACACGCATAATCTGCCTGTGTTTTTCTCAAGAACCGCATGTTACTAGCATCAGACTTTCGGTTTTAAAAGATTTCGATTGAGTGAATAACGTCCAATAGATGGACCAGATTATTGATTTAGCTATCTAATTATGTCTGAGAATGCTGTTTCAGTGGATTCATTTGAAGCCAATTTACGTTCGTATTATGGATTAAGGTTAGGGGTTTTATGTTATTGCTTGTTAAACCTGATATTTCAGTGCTTATTGGTAATGAATTTTGCTTTCTGTCATCTATTTTTGTTACGAAGAGCCCTGGGATGAATCACTAAAGAAAGTGTAGGAGTAGAGACACTTTTCTTGGTTTCTAAATATAAGTTAGTGTCACGATAAATTCACAATTCATTCCTTTCTTCTTAGACTTGCCCTCTGTTGCTTGTTGCGAGCTGAACAATATAACTCGCAGGCACTTGGCTGCAAGCTCATGAGGAGCCGGTTAGCTCACCTCCTTGTGATCTCACGGCCTGCTAACGAACTTGCGGTGACTGACTGGAGCACTATTTTTCGGTGAGACACTTAGGTCCATATATAATGCAGGACGTAGCATAGACGTGGGTGCATGACATTTCTGACGTAATGATTAGAGGTCGATTTTTAGGAACTGACAATTTAGAGTTTACCTCACCATACGTCTATAGCCTGTATATCTGCATGTACCTCTTTTCATATTCGTGGGACCGATACTAGGAGGACCGTCAAGATAACGGATCTACTTTTTTATTAGAGCATACCGAGAGCGAAGGACCTTTCATAGCACAGGACACAGTTTCAGTCTACCCAAGAGAGAAGGACCTTTCATAGCACAGGACACAGTTTCGGTCTACCCATAACAAAAGTTTAACATCTCTCACCCCTAGCTTTGAATATTCTCTAACCATGCACACATGTTTTTAAATGCTCAAAGAAACCACAATCTAGTCTCTTATATGGACTTCTTATTTTCCTCTCGCAATCTAGTTAGTCCAATCCGATATAATAATACTTCTCAATTGCAACTAATTGGTTGTCACTAGAACAACAAAAACCTCAAAACACAAATCAAGTCGAGAAAAACGATTGGTCACATCATTATTCTAATCACATTATATAAATTTAATAACATGTGGAACAGTCTGACATATAAACCCTAATGTAGCACTCGGAAATACTATACAAACGAGTTGAGAAAATAGCTTTACTTGTCCAGTCTCAGAGATGGTGAATTAAATCCATTTAAGCATCACATTCTACCCTCTCAAACATGATAACAATTCGGCACTAGGGGGCCGCTAAGGTAGCGGATCTACCTTCAAGCATGATAACAATTCTATGAGAAACATGAAACTTTTTATCATGAGAGGGCTCAGAAGCTGATTAGGTCATCCTTCTGTTACTTCTGCTATTTTCTAGGGTCTTGATCCTCGGATGTACTCCTTCCCTTTCTGCTGAATATCATCTCGTCGAGATCATCTAGGTTGTTGTCTGTGCTCGATCTTCCTCTTGCGCCAGCTGGTTTTCTGATGAGGGCATTGTCACTGCTCACTCGAGGAGAGTCCTCAGGCTCGACTGCGACTGGAATCACTGCAGGCTGTGGTGCGGAATTCACAGATGGTGGCTTCTTCAGTTGCTCGTACTTGGAGAGAACCTTTTGGAGTTCATCATTTACATTCAGCGCCTCAAAAAGTAGAGCTTCATTGTCAGCTGCTGTCTCGATAATTCTTTGGACTGTGTATTGGCTTTGTTCGCATTGCAGAAAGAGCGTACTTGTCAAGTCATCCTGTCGACATAGCACAAAAGAACAGGCATTCAGATACTAACTTTTCAGCCAGTTAACAATAAAAGAAGAAACACCCAATATTTAATATATGGTTTTTATAAACCTGTAAAGCTTCTTGATGCGGCGAGGATGATAGAACAGTAGACAGAAGTTCAATGCTGTTGCGAGCCACATCAAAAGCTTCCTTTATTTGCTCAGCAGTTAAATTGTGTGCATGGAAATCATTGTATGTCTGCCGATTAGCATTGTTATATGCTTCTGTCTCTGAAACTGAGCGTGGAGGAGTAAATAATGGGGCTAAGCTTTCATCATCTCGACCGGGGAATCGAATGCCTCTAGATTTCAAACTCTATTGAGCAAAAGAAAAAGAAAACTCAGTGAAGTGAATTTAAATGTCACTTAAACAAGAGCATGTAGTCTCAAGTTATTATAGTCAACAAGGTACATGCTTTTTTGTGGCACATAAAATTCATCATAATCAGAGTTATAACAGTCATTCGCTTTATCATGATCACAGAAAAATCGAGGTAAAACATTCCATAAATAGAAATTAAAAAAAAAATAGATTTGGTTAAAAAGTTTGATAAAATTGTGGTTTCAAGAAGAGTTAGCTAGACAAGCAAATACATCACCTAAGATGTTTCATACCAAAATCACAGCTATCCAATGATCTATACCTTTCTATATTCATAAATGAAAATATGAAATACTGAAAATCATATTGCGACTCTGTGAATAGATGACCACATTCCTATTGAGGATGGACACAAAGTTAACAATCATTCATGCTGTCTAAACTTTTTGCAGACAACATTTAGCTTGGGGTCTCTAATCCATGAATATGTGTTTATTCATAATAACTTTCAAGTTTAAAGCTCGTTGATAAATTCATTTGGTTCCTTTGCTTCCATGAATATGAGAAAGACACATGTCATGTCACTACTAGAATAAGGATTAAGTAATAATTTATCATAAAAATATGTTGATGTGCCACATTAACTCCAACAGTGATATAGAGTATACCTATGCATTCATTAGATCTAGAAATCCAATAAATAGTACAACAAAAAGCATTAATATTCATTCTTATTGTGAGAAAAATTTAAAATTAATGCATACTTATTTAATTTACCAACTTATCAGTAGTTCAAATTTCAAATTAGAGAAAATTAGCAGTAGACATTGGTACCTCCATCTCTGTGTGGTGACTGTGTGAGTAAAAGAATGAGTTCTCCTATGGCAGTTTGAAATTGGTGATCAGTTTTGAAAATTCCTTCTTTAATTTCTAAAAGTTGATAAAAATCTGTTGCAATTTTATAAAGAAATTAAGCCTTTTAAAAGTTATAATTTTAGAGATAAAATAAACATTTTCTTAGACGACTTAGTCTTAATTCAAGTCATAAAGTAGTTAGGATCTCATGTGGCAGATCATTTGCTTAAGAATATTTTCCTCATGAGTTCAGTTTGTCGGTGTAGGGACCACCAGATAGTCCAACCTAGGTTTTGATGTTAGCAAAAGGTTCAAAGTTAAGTTTCATTGTGATTTAATGAAGGTTGACTAAGTGTGTAAGTAGCTAACCAAAAAGTCTTAGTAAGTCAAGTTGACTGGATACTAGGCAAGGCGAAAGTCCCAGTGGATACTAGGCAAAGGGAAAGTCTTAGTTATGGCTAGGCAAAGAAATCCTGGTATAGGACTGGGTAAAGAAGTTCTGGTCGAGTGGACTCAGTAGAAGACTTGATAGATCGAGGACGTCAGACAGAAGTCTTAGGGGTCGAGGACACTAGGCAAAAGCCTTGGTGTCCTCACAAAAGTCTAGACAAGTTGAGGACCGGACGTATAGTGGAAAGTCTAGAAAGTCAAGATCGAATGTTGAGTGAAAGTCCAAATAGGTCTTGAGGACCGGATATTTGACAAGTCAGGTTAACCCTCCTAAGAGACGTAAGTGAGGGCATGTTCCCTTGAAGGAAACAATAGACGTCAGTCCGACCTAGGATTTCAACGAAATCTAAAGTCAAATCGAACAATCCCGAGACTATCAAATCTCTTTATCTTTGATTTTATATTATGATGTTGTACTAACTTTGTGGTGCAGAAAATCAAAGCTCGTCGGATGTAGAGTACTCCAGGCACCCAGAAGGGATCCAAGCACCCAGATATTCGAGTGACCGAATAGGATCTGGGCGATCGGATAGGATTCGGGTGACTGGATATCTCGAACCTAGCCACGCAAGTAGTTGAGTTGGCTAGTAAATCTGTGTTGCCATCATACTGAAATTGTGTCACTTTCTCTTTTCGCTTAGTAATTTGTGTTTTAAGTTGGATGATATATATGGCGTTCTCTACAATTACTAGCCTTGCTTAATCTCGCATATTGGTTTTTCTACTAAATTAATCCATAAAAATAGAAATATGAATGTATATGTCTGTGTGATGACCCCAAGACAAGTAAACTACATGGTAGAGCTAAATATACAAGTTGGTACTACAGTTGTCAAGTATTTCCACATAACTACAGAAGGTGGGTTTAAACTAGAATGAGATCATGATATCTAGATATGGAGCTATTAAAATAAAATAGTCCTAATTATTTCTCTATCAGGATAGCTTAGAGAGATAAGTCTAAAAATTAAAATATGTCAAGGAAAACTGAAGCATAATTGTTGGCAAAACTTCATAAAATATTTTCTCTTTTATCAACAATTGCCCCCTTTTCAATGCTATCCATAAATACTCTTCAGCTTGAACATATATTACATGTGATTGTTAAGAAAAGAAAGAATTAATAGATGGTTTCAAACTGCTAAACAAAAAGATTCTGCTACAACAGAAAACAGTGTAATAAAACTTTGATACTATAGTTAGATAATCAAACCTTGTAGGTTTCCTCAAAGACTGGCAAGTACTTAAGCTCTTCTCCAGCTTCTCCCCATGCCTCAATCATGACAAGTGCCTTATTCCTATTATTCACTACAGTCTGTGGATCATCAATCAACCTGACCATCTCATCAAGTATCCTCTCTGAGGCAACCTCTGAAAAAGCCTTCTCACAGTTCTTTACACAGGTCTCAAGAAGAACTAATGCAAGATATTGAACACTAGTATTCTTCAGCATGATCCGCTTCTTAATGCCACGGATGAAATCAACGCTGTTGAATCTTCCACTGTTGATCATGTCACAGATTTCAAGGTTGGCAGACCAGTTCGGGGCATTCAGGGTCTCCGAGGTTGCTGCCTCAACTATTTTTTCAGCTTCATTTTGGACTTGAAACAACTCCTTCATCCTAGAACTCATGGAGCTCACACTAGCAGTCATCTTGCGGCCAACCCCAGATCCACTGCTCTTTAGACGCTCACCAAGGGCGTTAACTCTATCCTTAAGATTTTCCCCCATCCTTGAATATCAAATGAAAATTCTATACAAGAAAATAAGATCTGTAAGTCAAGACCAAATAAAAAGGAAACCCCCAAAGGTAGCATTTCAAATAACTAATAGCTCAAGTCTAAAAAAAATATCATTATTTGACAACTCAGTTCAAATAATAAGAAGATATCTAGACCACAAAATCATTATCATTAGCAAGTTGATCATCATCAAGAATGTGTTTGTTCTATCTGTGGCCAAGTGTTGCTTTACAACTTTTCTAACTATCTTCCTATTATGGAAACAATATATTTGACCATGATCATTATCACTCTTAAAGTAATCAAATGCCTGTCTCTCTTCTCAAAGTAAGTAGTAACAAATATAAGATCATAGATGTAACGAAATTCAAAATTATATCACCCTCTTTATAACTTGCACTAAATCAAAAATTTGCATATTCATCCTGAAATCTCCAAGTAAAAGTTTTCAATAACGGGAATACCATGAACAATTTCATCCAAATTTTCCCAAAATTTCCTCCTACTTCGAGGGAATAAGGACATATATCTCATTAAAATCAACTTTAGCATGATATACCCCAAATCTCTTAACCTCATTCCACTTTTATTTAATATACCACAATTTTCAAATTGACATTGTCTATTTCTCTAACCTTTTCTTCATCCCATTTTAAATATTTTTTTACACATATTAAGTTAATTGTGTTTAAAACTTGGTATGCACTAATAATAGCCCTTTCCTTGAAAGTTTTCCTGTATTTCAAATTACTAGCTTAAGCCTATGATCATGGATTAACTTGTTTTGCTTCAGTGGCCGATAATAATGTGAGAACTCTTACTTAGTTGTCATCACATTGGGGGTACCAAAGTGATGGGTCACTTCTGCATAACCTCATAGCCCATCCATTGCATATTGAGGTGCATTGGTGGTGAAGTCCCTTTGCAACATTGGTCTTACAAATTATGAGGTTAAACTTTATGTTTATACATTTAGATAAAATGAAGGTTGATTGTTTAGACCTAACATTACTCACACTTGGGACCAGCATCAGCTATTTAGAATTCTAGACCACAGCATAAAGAAGAAGAATAAGAATGGATCACAAAAACAATGGTGATACTATGACAATAATCAATACAATCATCAACGAAAATTTCAGTGAGGAACACATCTATAAATCAATCATGACTTCTAAGTAAGCAGGCCAAAGTTTTAAATTGATCTCAAAGTATTTGACAATAAAAAAAGGATTTGTCTGCTTCAAATTCTCATTATTACCAACAACTGAAATCAATGGATATAAAAATAAACGCGAAAACCTCAAAATGCAAAATTGGGGGTACTGAGTGGCGGGAAAAAAAATCAGCTTTTGTAAAAAAAAAAAAAAAACAAACAGAAAACTCTCGATTCCGAAGGAAACAAGGCGCAGATGATCCCTAGCGTGAAGAAGAAGCAAAAAACCAATCAGATAGAAATAGAATCAGAGCTTCTCTAGGAAGAAATGGATTAACTTCGCGTCGTCTACGATCTAAAAAAAACTAGAGATTTATGGTGTAAACGGAAAAAGAATACAGAAAATTCGTACCTTTGAGTTGGAGAACGAAAGCACAAGGGCGATTTCTCCTACTCCTACGATCCGCCCACAATCCAATTCTTTTGCGATTGCGCCTGCGATTTTGAGATTTTTCAACGGCGCCGCCACTTTAGCCCCATCTCGAAGCCGCGGCCTAATGTCCCAGTAAGGTTTCTAATGTGACAAGAACAGGTCAACGCAAGACGTGGCGAGATTAGAACCGTCGGATCAAAGAATAACGGATAAACGTATCGTTTGTGGGCGATGGAGGATAAAGCCTCATGCGTTGGGGAACGATCTATTATTATAATACTAAACCCTTTTATATAGTCAGTTTTTATCTCTATTAATGATATAAAATTTTATATCATTCTATATAATACAAATACTTTTAGAATGAATCGTGTAACTATTTTTCATCCTATATAATATAAAGATGGAAATTTTATTATATAAAAAATTAATTTTTAATAGATATATATCAACTTTTTAACGAATGTTATATTTTATTATAGTTTATGAGTTTTATGCTAGATTTTAAAAAATAAAAATTATACTAAATTTTAAAAAATATATAAATTTATTCTCTAATAAAGAGTCCATAATTATCATTTTTTAAAATTTAATATGATTTTTAATTTTACTTGATCTATCACCATTTTCAGGTTTCTATTAAAATCTAAAGTTTATCAAAGTAATGTACTGGCGTTTTATTTTTGATGTTTATAATACGATAAAATATAAATGATATACTGAAAATCATCTTTGTTTTTAATGTTTAGTTGGATAAAATTGATTTCGGCTCTAGTTGGAATCCTTCTTCTTAAAGTAAAAAATAAAAAAAATAAAATAAAATCATGGCCATAACATTTTTTATGAGAATTACATTTGTAAGAAAATTATCAAAAAAATTTAAAATGTTAGCGTTAACTAAATATATCATAAATTATTTTTAATATCAAATAATAATCGAATCTAGTGATAGAGAATTAGATTTTTTAAAAAAATCAACCAAACTTAAAAGGTCATTCTAGTAGTATTTTGATTATTTTACAATATCATACTCATTTAATATTTTAAAATGGAACATAAATTGTCCAATGTTCAATAATAATGAAGTAAGATGGAGATGATTAAAAAAAGTAAAATTAAACAAATATAAATATTTTTTGATAGTTATAAGATTATGCAGGCCAAATCACACAAAATTCTATATTACTACACAACAAATATATGACTCTTATATTATTCTCATTCAAAGCCAGTGACACTAAAACAACTTTATCATTATACCAACGCCAAAACTCCCCCTTCTTACATTACTCTCATTAATGACACTAATTTAGTGGTAGTCAAGATCCGTGAAGAAACATTTCTAGCAAGAAAAGATTTCATTTCATTTTTTGGAACTGATTGAAAGCAAATTGTCAAGGAGAAGATAATACGAGGAAGGTTGCTAATGAATTACTAGTTATAAAGGGGAATAACAGCTAACCATAACAAGCTGTTGGAGTTCTTTCCGACTGGAGAACAAGCTAACCAAAGCATGCTGGCAGAAGACGAGAAGGGTTCAGTAGATCACTAGGGGATCGAAGCAAAACGCAAACTTCTCCATACTGCAGATTGTGATAGTAGTTACCTTCACTTTGTTGTTGCTTGCCCAAAAATGTATTTAAGTCGAAAGTTCTGTCAAAAAGCTTTGCTCCTGGACTGCTCGCTGAGGTATCTGCACCAAAGCAATAGAGTTCAGATACTAGTAGCAGGAGAACCGATGGCGATGAGGCAAAAGTCGAAAACTAGTTGACAAGCGACAGGCAAACAAACTGCATAATTAGGAGACTAGCAAACAATAATAGGAAAACAAAAAATAAACTCCAAGTAGCACTCCCAACTACAAGGAAAGACTGCGCGGGCATATCACTTTCCTGCTGGTGTGGAATCCTGCAGAATACCATGCACTGAGGACAGTCACAAGATCACTTTCATTCTGAGTGCCGCTTGATGTTTTCTGTTCATGTTCACCAGCTGCTTCCTCCTTCCCCTCATTTTCTACAGTTTCAAGGAAACCAGATCAAAAAGAGCATGCCAACCAAAGAAAAAGGTTGAAATCACAAATAAGACACATTGCTTAATGCACTGTCTAGTAAAACAAATGGTGAAATGCCAAAATTTGTTCTGAGTTGATCTCAAATATTTCTTCATATGCAGATGAACTTAGGAATTTTTGTTATGCAAACTGGAAAGTCAACAAGTTACTTGTTCTAAAGACCAATAACAATTATCCAATTTTATGTATCAAAGTTGTTTCCCAATTTTCATATGAATTCTCTAAACCTCAACATAAAACAATTTATAGTAAGCATGACAAGTCAATGTAGCAAGTAATCCCATCCATATGCCAAAAATGTCGATGAATGAATTAGATTTCAAGAGAAACAACAGTATATATGCTGACCATTTGGCGTTAAAGGGAAAGATAATGTACAGAATTTTAGTTTTATAGACACCTGCAAAATTGTTCCAACCATATAGGTTTGCAACTATGTTACAGAGCATATTAAGTGCAGATGAATAGGATGAACATCAAGTAGAGTCAAATTTTCCATTAATTTTATATTCCCAACAAGAGCAACTACTACAAAGTAAAGATCAAATAACTATAATTTACATTCTTAGAATTTCACAACTTGAGATATTGTGTAGAAACAGAACAATTTATTTTAGAATAAAGGACGGACCAAATATCTGTCTACTTACCTTCACACACAGCAGAAACAAGTGAAATTTTGGATTTCACTGAACTTAATACTTTTTCAGCGGCCTTCATTCCTATTTTGGTCAAGTTGTCATCCGTGACATTGATTTTCTTGGACGCATCTACAGTGCATGATGGGCAACTAGAACACAAACCACTTTGACCATAGCCCTGTCCATCTGAGTCATAGGCAGGAAATAATAACACAAGGAAACAGAAATGGATTTGACAAGACAAGAATCCGCAAACAAAGAACAACTTATCACCTGAAAAATGATGTGGTGCCAGAGCAAGGCAGCCTTGGGAACAAGAATCAGAGAGTCCTGGTGAAGGGCAACATGTGACACAAGCTGTTGGAATTACTGGAACAGTGACACCATGGCAAGAGCGCCAGGAACATGGATGCTGAGAGTAATTTTCAGTTGCATGGTTTGATAGAACTTTCTCTGTTTGATATTCACCAGATTGAGCTGGATTTTGTGGATTCCAATAATTTGCATGCTGGAGTTGCTGGAGAACTTGTAGTCTCTTCTCCTCAAGCTCATAATACTGATTAAGGAGATTATTATACTCGATATTTCTCTGATCATTGCCATAAGGCCCATAACTAGTCTGTGTGTCAGCAACAGGGATCTTGGAGCAATGCGGGTTCAGTTCTGGGGTGCATATATTAGCACATAAACTTTCTTCTTGAGATTGAAGAACTTCATTGGTAGCTACATCCTGGTGGTAAGGCATACATGCATTTGCTACATCATTGATCAAATTCTCTTGATCATCATTATGCTCTCCTTCCCTTCAAACGGAGAACACAATGAAAGCACAGTTAGAAAGACCTACAAAGATCTCTTTATAAGAAGAAAAACATATATGTGGCTGTTTGCACGCACATAAAAGGTGATGATTCAACTAACATTTTTTCCAACAAGAAAAGCCCTCATCATACAACTTCTATGTAATACAAGCAAATGGTGTTACATAAACTTAGCAACAGGAATAAATTTTGTTACATTACTTTATGCAACGCATAAAACTGCTAAAAGAAATCATCTACAACGTTTGGTACCAGCTTCAGGGCTCTCACAGCAAGATGAATATGTAATTTGAAAAATATAGGCTAGGAGCTATTTACCATAAGGGCGGTCAAAGAGGAAGAGGGCCTTTAGTGGGACAAGTCCCAGTTCTTTAATGGGACATCTCAAGCCCACCAGGTGCATTGAAGCCTGGCATTGTCAATAGCCCACAGCAGGCTCAAGACTATAGTTGCTGTCTCATAATAACAATGACAACTCCAACAGATTCCTGGGCAAAAACCTGAAAGATACTAGCGAGTTGAAGATCACCCTAATGCCTTCATAGATCTTGCAAGTCGAGCGAATGAGGTAGAGTCGCTCAGATGGATAACACAGACCTACATTGGTACTATCAATGCATCTTGGGAACTCACCAGCTGTGAAGCCCTCCAATATCCATACCACTCATCTACCTCCTTTGTACCAATGCTGGATATTGACACTTGAACACTGACACGCAATATCTCTATTAATAAACATGTAAACATTTTCAAAAATAATCATAACAAAAACTAGAATTACACCTATGTCAGATACTTGTACCTAAGTCCGAGTAACATAGGAAAAGCCTATCTTGACCAACCCACCAATACCCCAGTCTCACTGTCCCCTCTAAAAAGAAAGGTAGATTCTAAGTGATTTAGAAGGCATGCTTGCTAAGGATGAGAAATCAAAGGACTATCATCCAGAAAACAGATAGAACCCAATATCTACTATCATATAGAGAAACAGATAAACCACCAAGATGTTGAAGACTTTTATCACAAACTACACGGAGAAATGATGTAGGCAATGAGATCATTCAAAGTAAACTTTTGTCTTTTGAGTAATCATGGGACCCAATACAGCACTATTCATGACAAGGAGCAAATTTTGGTGTATAAAACATGTTTACCATAAAGATTGAGGGACAGCCTATCCAAGTAAAGTTTCGTTTACAACCTCCAACTTGCATGATTGACTCCATCATCCCAGAAGACCACTTCAGCAACCATGGGTTCTAAATAGTCTTTGCATGGCTTGATGTCCTCAGGAATCATACCTTGTCCACTAGTGGTGCAATAGAAATAGGCTCTTTTAAATAAGACAGTATACAAAAAAAACTGGTTGAGGCATCTTATTTCTATTCCTACTTTAACTATCTGAAACAAACTTTAGCCTACTTTTGACAAGTCTTTACTTGAACAGGCTATTGTAAGGTCTACAAAAGAGGTAATCTCTCACTGCTTTCATCATTAAATCAATGAAACAATTTTCTACTCGGAGATTTTATCCTCTCTCAAAAGATTGCATATTGAGACATGAAACTTCAGTAGATTGTAGATTGAGGCCTATGGTCAATCTTGGTTGCTACAAAAAGAGGCCTTTTAAGTCGAGGAAGTGATGTCACTGAAAAACTTGTTTCCTGAGGGACTTGATTTCTGAGAAACATTAGCGACGAGCAACACAAGCTTAGTAGGAGCTGATCCATCCTAGCAACTGGACCGACTAGTCATCCGACCCAAGAGTGGACAACATCAGTCAACTCCTCCAAGGTTGGTATTTCTTCACGAGTAATAGGCATCCAACCCAAGAAATGGGTTGAATCCCTAGTTGTGGAAATAACCATTTGCTACCAGCAAACAAAGGAACACATATTCAAAAGGGAACCTATGAATCTAGTTTTTCTCCTTCTCATTGGAAAGGAGATGGGGGCAGAATTCCAACTTGGGAAGGCAATGGGAAAAACCCTAAAAATATATGGCATTGGAGATAGCCCCCAAGGAAGATAAATAGATAATAGTCACAAACTTAGCAATTAAGTTGTTTCTTTTTTCCATCTCTCAATACTTGATTTAGGTGTCAAAGTAGGATTTCATCAAACCTGTTAACAACATACCATAACTCGATTTTGCAACTACCATCCCAGACCCAAGGCAAATTCCCTGATAGTATTAGGGCAAGGGCATTTCATCCATAGAGGCTCAGCCAAATGAGACCCTAAATTTTCCCTTCTATATTCAAAATTTAATAAAAAGTCTTTCCAATAGAATCATTAAACTAGGATCTTAATTAAGGTATTATAAGTAATTGGGACAAGCATGATCCTTGATAGATTACTAGGCTTCCTACAACAAGAATTTGTGGTCAATGTGAGGACTTGGAATTTCTCAATAAAAAATAGGGAAAAAAAGTCAATAACAAAATCCAACACATAAATCCACTAATAGGATTGAGTTCTGTTAATAAGTATCAGTGCACAATAGCAGCAGAGATATTAGTTTTCATATGGAAGGATAGATTTTAAGAGCTTTCTTAATGTTCCAAAGAAAATTAAAATAAACAACTTTTACCTAGTTGAGCTCGCGGAGTGTAAATTCTCACCAAGATTGCTTTCACTCGCATGTTTTTCATCAGCAAAAGAATGGCCAGGACAGCTTTCCTTGTGTATTTCCTAAATGGAATTCAGAAGCAAAGGCACTTGAAATGCGAGAAGAAGAAAGAAAAAAAAAACAGATTTTATTGTACACGTATTGTTCAATATCATAAGTTCATAAAAGAAGGAAATAAAGAAAAAAAGTGTGACGAATGAAAGTTCCAAAACAGAACAAGATTAGGCAACAAAGACGTAATCTTGCCATAGGTAGGAGATATATGAAACAGATGTCTCGGCCAATTTAATTATTAGCGGAAATTGCAAAACAATAGATGGCGATGTTTATGACAGCAAGCATTAGAACGGGAATCAAAGACCTAACTTCTCCTGATAAGATAGCTTCATATCGCTAACTTAGTTCATCTGACGAGATCTTTTTCTACGCTAACAAGGAAAACCACATATACTACTAGAAAGAACACCTATCGTTTTGTGATCGTTTTCCCACACTCAAAACTCAAGAGGTGCGCACATCAATGCAAAGGCTTCAGAAAACATAAAAATTTGAGAGCACAAGTTCAACGTGGAGAACACCAACGATCAAAGAAAAAGTAGGCAGGGAGAGGGAGAGGAAAGTGGACCTTGTAGGTGGCCATGGCGCGATCGAAAGCATTGATGAGAGCAGAGTCGTTCCAAAGCTCGTGCCCCTTTTCCATCCTCGACTACCTTCGCATTTGGCCCGTCTTCTATCTTCTGCCCGATGGAAATCGAGTTGCTCCACCGAGTGGAGGGTTTACGGTTCTTTGGGTTCAGAAACCGTCGAACTGACCGATATTATTATTATTTTACTCTTACTTATAAAAGTTTTCCAAGGGAGTACTTTTAAGTTCGATCGGGTTTACTTGGTCAAACGTACACAAGAATTTTTATATACATTCAATTTATACTATCGTATATTAAAAATTTTACTAGATTGAGTACCTTTAAGTTCGATGGATTTATAACTGATCAACCCTATCTGAGCATTCTACTTGGTAAACACTTGAGCATGCCTTCAGGACTTTGATGCAAGGCGATTCACAGAACCAAGAAATAAATATTACACTGTCCTAATCTTGATCGTCACTTCACCTTGACTTTTAATATCCCTGTCATTTCCTGAATCCGCTCAGCATAACCTGTATTACTAGTCTTCCCCTCAAATCTAGTCGAAAGAGGTGTAACTGACTGACCAAACTTCCAGTTTTAGTCTTATTTATGTTGGATTGATACACACATGTGAAAGGGAGGGAGAGGGTGAATCACGTGGTTTATAAAAATTTATTTTCTCGTTTTAAAATCAAAGTGTACGTAGCGAAAAGTAATTAGGAAAGCAAACAAAATACTAGAAAACACGAGTGGTTGTTACTTGGTTCAGAGCTTTCGGCGACTCCTTCTCCAAGACCCAGGTCCTGTGGACCTATCGATGGGTAATCCACTAAAACCTCTTCTCTTACCTCTGGAAGAGAGAATCGAGTATAAGAAAGATTAGGTCAAGTGCAACACACTGCACTTGTCCTTTTATAGTAATTAAGCAAAAAAAAAAATGTCACCAACACTTAAGGATTGAAATAAGAGTACTTGTGTTGATGTTGGTCTGCCAAGCACGATCGGAACTCCTCGGAGCAGTCGTCAGGCACAACAACTTTGCCATAGAGCTGTAGCAGAAACTAGGAGCAATCAGAAGCTTAAACAAATGCGCAGTAGCTTGTATATCAGTGTTGTGTGAATGTCTTCTTGAGACTGCCTTATATAAGGCATGAAAGGCGCCTTCCATAGTCGCTCAAAGCGCTTCCAATGGGTTAAACTTGATCCCGAACATCCCAACACTTATTCGCGACGAGGTCAAAATTTCACCCTGCGGAAGGTGCCTTCCATAGCCATAGAAGACACCTTCTATGAGCAGTACGAAGGCACCTTCACTGCTTGAAGGCGCCTTCGGACATTGTTCATTCGAAGGCAAAATATGCTCATTTTGTTCTGCAAAACAACGTTAGTCCAAATACCCGCAAAATAAATTTAGGACAATAATAATTAATAATAAAGAGTAGTAATTAATTCTTGTCCTCACAGGACCAGGAACTAGTTAAGGCTTCAGTTTAGGGATTCTAAATGGACATAAACTGGACCGACGTCTACTGTCCCTCAACTGGAACGCGTCCTCATAAGGTCACTCTCCTCTAGTGACTTACCTTAACTTACCAATTTGCCAGACATATGGTTAACCTATCGACTTGTTTGAATTTCACACCAACTATCCGGTTAGCCCGTTGACCTAGCTAGATTTCTTGCCAGATATCCGGTCAGTCCGTCGACCTATCTGGACTTCGTACCAGCTAATTGGTCAGTCATTGACCTAATTGGATTTCCTTCCAAATATTTGATCAGCCCGTCGACCTATCTGGACTTCTCCTGCACACTTAATCAAATGGTTAGATCACAAAAAAAAACCTAACTTAACTTACATGTCATTCATCAAAACCTGAGTTAGACCGTTAGTGCAAACTGCACCAACAATCTCTCCCTTTTTGATGTAATGACAACGTAGGTTAAGTTAAGAAAAAAAATGCAAGCATAAATAGACAAATGATATTTAAGTTATTCGAATTTCGGTGTTTGTTAACTTAATCCCCAACCCTCCCCCTTTGTCATGTTGGACCCCATGGTAGTTTTGATGTGATCAACCAAGTTAAGTTAGGTTCTGTCATATTTTGATCCTTGTGTCTAAGTGTGCAGGAGCTTAGGAACACAAGAAGTCGAGCGGAAGACAAAGCTAGAGAGAAGGATGGCACGGGAAGGGGGTCGATGGGCT